>VDFB02282760.1:0-16602 GCA_007258455.2 Sequoia sempervirens | reverse complement strand
CATGAAACAACTGAGATGTTCCAAGCACTGTCATGACCTAACATTCAAAACCTTGGGATAGTTTTATGCAATTTACTTGTAGGAAATTGTCTTTCAAGAGAGGTGATGCACTTATGCATTGCCTATGCTGAGAAGTGCTAAAACACCCATCAACAAGGACAAGGTGTGACTACATTTTCAGAAGGAGCATCTTCAAGGAACAAATAGGAAGCTTTTTCCTCTTTGATATGACCCATATACCTTATCAAAAATATTGGTGAAAATGCATTTGAGCTTAATTTTCCACCATTTCTAGGCCTGTATCTAGTTTTTAATGTGGGGTTGCTAAAACCTTATTTCCCTCCTTTGTTGGACATTTCATAGGTCACAGAGCATATTCATGCTACATAATTGAACCCAAAGACCACTACTCCATTACATAGTGATCATGTCACATAAGTGATTGTGAAGACTCTCAAAAATCAACGAATCCCTCTCTACCTTGTGGTTCAAGTCAGACAACTTTCTCACTAGGACAAGTGGTTAACTAGGAAACAAATTCAAGTACAGTTTCCTCATCTATTGCAAGATATTAATGCAATGGGACCCATTTCCTTTCAATGGGGAGGAATGATCCAGAGAAGTCTAGAGGTGATCCAAAAAATTCTAAAGGTGTTAACATGGAAAATACTAAAAATTCATTTTTTTGGTATTTTCTACATTTTAGTAATTTGCATTTTTAGAGGTCTTCGGAGCGGAATTTGGGGTCAAGACTATTGTCGGTCCCTTAAATGGGATAACAAAATAATAAAGGAACATCTAGGGGTACCAAGCAATCCTACACAACCAAAAATATTTTAAAATTTTATGCTTGTGTTTTGTTTTGATTTTTTGTTGCAGACATAAATTATTGAAATTCTCAACTCCTCTAGCATAGCAGAATTTGGTGATGGATTTTGAAAAAGAATCAATTAATTAATTGATTCACTTTTTTTGTTTTTTAAGATATTTGAAGTGTTAATTTTCCAAAAAGGAAAACTTCCATGCCCAAGTCTGTGGGTGGGAATTTATTGTAAAATTGTAACTTCGTTCATAAATTTGAAATTGCATCTTGTTGGAGGATTGAAATGATGGGTATTGATGGAATGGAGAAAGTGGGTGTAAGGTAGGAATATTTTTTTTGAATTTCATTGAATTCTCAAGCCAAAAGGAGAAAACCCACATCCAAGAAGGAAGAAGGGAGAATTCTGGAAGTTTGACTAGAGGGTAGGGGAAGATGGCTTGGGGTTGGAGATCCGTGAGACCCAGTTTCAGTAAAATGGCCATAACTTACTCATTTCTGAACGAAATCAAGAATTTCAAAAATGTTCTAGAAAGCTGGGAAGGAGGTGCACAAAACCTACAAACTATTTTAGAAGATTTGTATGGATGAGGGGTCAGTTATGGACAGAAAATGATGGGTTTTCTTGTTGCAATACGAAAAAGAAGCTTGTCAAGAAAATAATGAGAAGAATATGTGAAAAATGGTGATTGCAAGTGAGGAGGAAAGATTTGATGTCATTTGAGGAGTGTTGCATATTTTTGTATGTTGAAATATCAGATTGAAAGGAAGCCCACGAGCTTCATGTTTATGTAGTCATTTTTCAGTTGTAAGAACTAATTGTATGTTGTTGATTTTTCTTTCATATTTGAATTACAAAGCATATTGTTTCCTTCTTGCATAGTGTTGTGTATGTGTGTTTGTAATTAGATTTGAATGGGATTCTCTCTCTTCAACAGTGGTATTAGAGTAGGAGTTCCTGAGTGTGTAGGAAGAAGTGTTGATGCGAGGCAGTTTGCACTAGGAACTGGGGTGGAATGTGTGTGGTGTGTAAATCAATTGTTGAATGTTCAAGGCAGTCTATATAGGTGAGAGGTTAAATTTTGAGAGTGTGTGGCAAGTGTTTGGAAAAATGACAAAGAATAAAGGAAAAAATATTTTTATAGTTGTGTATGCAAGTGAAGAGGAAGGAAAAAATATTACAAAAGTATGCTTTGAGAATAGTGTGAAGAAAGATGGTGAGATTGTAGTAAAGGATGAGAAGCAAGATAAAGTGAAAAAATTAAAGAGGAAAACTATGTTGTAGAAGAGTTAAGTCCTTTGGAGGACACAAAGATAGTGATGTCAGTGAGTAGCGAGGGTGAAAGTATTGCAGCTAAAAGTGAAAGAGTAAAAATTGTAGTAGTTGATGATGTTGCAACTAAAATAAAGTATGCAGTGATGTATGAGGATCTAGTGTTCGATGAGGAACCTGATCAAGAACAAGAGTTTCTTGAGGAAGAGATCACAAAGATAGAGATTTTTTTCAATGCAACAACAAAGACAGTAGCATTCAACAATGAGGAAGATGTTGTGATAGAAGAAGTCATCGAGGTGAAATTTTATTTTTATGAGTTTTATAATGTTGAATTTGTAAAGGATTTTCATTATGAGATGAGAAAAGAGTTAGAAAAGAAAAAGGATTTTGAGGATCCAGAGTGGTATATAGATGTATACTTGCAGAGGAAGCTACAGGAGAGATTTGGTGGAGGTGGTCGATTTGTGGTGGGTCAAAACCCATGAAAGAGAGGAGTAGAGAGATTATTTTGAGGATGGTACATGGCAGACACAAGTCCACGAGAGGAGAGAAGAATGGAGTGCAGAGTGGTCAGAGGAGGAGGTTGCTTGTTCCAACTAAGTTTTGGAAGAAGAGAAGGAAAAACAAATCAAAGGTACCAACTTTTCAGTGATGGAGTTTGTTGAAGATTGCTTGCAATCTAAAAGAGTGGTACTACCACTCAACTCCATTTTGTGAATCCAGATTCACAAAATTTTCCTACCCCGGGTGTCTGGTGCAAGAGAATCTAGGGGTACCAAGCAATCCTGCACAACCAAAAATATTTTAAAATTTTATGCTTGTGTTTTGTTTTGATTTTTGGTTGCAAGCACAAATTATTGAAATTCTCAACTCCTCCAACATAGCAGAATTTGGTGATGGATTGTGAAACATAATCAATTAATTAATTTATTCACTTTCTTTTTCTTTTTTTTAAAGATACTTGAAAAGTGTTAATTTTCCAAAAAGGAAAACTTTCATGCCCAAGTCTGTGAGTGGGAATTTATTGTTAAATTGTAACTCCATTCAGAAATTTGAAATTGCATCTTGTTGAAGGATTGGAATGATGGGAATTGATGGAATGGAGAAAGTGGGTGTAAGGTGGGAATAAATTTTTTGAATGTCATTGAATTCTCAAGCCAAAAGTAGAAAACCCACATCTAGGAAGGAAGAAAGGAGCATTTTGGAAGTTTGACTAGAGGGTAGAGGAAGATGGCTTGGGGTCAGATCTGTGAGACCCTACCTTAGTAAAACTTCCATAACTTAATCATTTCTAAACAAAATAAAAAAATTCAAAATGTTCTGGAAAGCTAGAAAGGAGACGAACAAAACCCAAAAACTATTTTAGAAGATTCATATGGATGAGGGAATAGTGATGGATAGAAAGTGGCGGGTTTTCTTGTTGCAATACAAAAAAGAAGCTTGCTAGGAAAAGAATGAGAAGAATATGTGAAAAATGGTAATTGCAAGTGAGGAGGAAAGATTTGATGTCATTTGAGGAGTGTTGTATATTTTTGTATGTTGAAATCTTAGATTGAAAGGAATCCCACGAGCTTCATGTTTATGTAGTCATTTTCAATTGTAAGAACTTATTGTATGTTGTTGATTTTTCTTTCATATTTGAATAACAAAGCATATTGTTTCCTTCTTACATAGTGTTGTGTATGTGTGTTTGTAATCAAATTTTAAGGGGAGATTCTCCCTCTTCATCACATAGGCATTAGATTTAAGGGACTAAAATTAGATCTCTTCGAGACCTTTCCAACAAGGTCTAAGAAGTTCAAATTTCGATCACCGAGCTAGGAGTTATGACCCCCACCAAGTTGGGGTAGCAAAAATACATGTTTTTTGAAAATTTTATGTTTTATTGCTCCAAATTTTCATTTTCAAATGCTAAACAATGTGGTGACTATTGGAATTCTTCTTACAATGTACAAATTTTAGTTTTTGAAAGGAAATAAAAAAAGAGCAATGGAAAGTACTAATAAAGAGAAATTGTTTGAAGGAAAGAGATTACCAAATAAGTTGAAGTAGCCAAACCAAGCACCACCAAAGCAAGAGAGACACAAGAATTTATTAAGGGGAAAAAACAAGAAAAAACCCCAATATTATGAATGGAGGAAAAATGCCTAAAGAATAATACAAAGAGAGAGAGAGAGCTTCAGCCTTAGCTTGCTTGCTTGAATCTTGAAGAATGAGAGGAGAGGCACCTCAATAAGTAGAGGTGAGAAGAAGGAGTTAGAATGTAACTCCCAACTCAATGAATGCCACCATTTATCTATGTGTGTGCAAAGTGTCACCTCTTAAGGAGGTGGTTACAAATATTCCTTAATAAAGGAATTAAAAAAATAAGTTATCCTCACACATGTGTGAGATGACAAAAGACAAAAGACTTGTAGGGATTCCTTTGGAATATTCCTACAAGTTAATAAAAAATTACAATTAAAGAATAACCTTTACCAAGTAAAGATTAATCTTCTAACAGTTTTGAATGTAAATAATTCAGTTTTGGATCTGCATACATCTCTTTTCAAGTATGTTGTTATTTATAAAAGTTTTACAATATTGTAGGTTGCACACCAAGTATTGTCTATGGATTCATAATTCAAATCATTAACTCACTATAAGAAGGGGATAGTTGATTTCTATTATACCATTGGATTGTAAATTTCTTTTAGTTAAACGATGGACTTACTAAGCTACTTGTGACTACTACAAAGCATAGTATGTAGGCTTGGAGCTCTAGATTTAGACTCAAGTCAAGGATGGAAATTGATTAAACTACTTGAACCATTACTCTTGAATCCTACCTTGGTTCTAATCCCAAGGCACCATCACACCACAATTTCCATAGACAATATTACCCTCCTATAAACTATGGATGATCATTAAAATTGTAGGTACTTAGTGGTATCTCAAAGGGTGTAAATAATGTATACATAATATAAAATCCATTCAATAAATTATTTACATAGGAAATCAAATGAATATAATTCATGGATCTAGCCTCACATACTTATAACAACAAATTTTCTTGAACCTAGCCTCCTTAACCACCAATGCACTATGATTTTTTAATTACAGCTTCATACTCAATAGAGGATACTATAAGAACAACATCTAAATTTATTAACAATCAAACCACCCTATTATAGGCCCTAATCATGAAAATCATACCAAAATTAAATATTTTACAAGAGATAACAACTATTACAATACAAATGGATCCAATCCAAGCCTAAGATAAGAAACAAACAACCCTAAAATTTAGATGTTGTACTTGAATAGGAAGAAATTATTATTATTATTATTATTATTATTAAATAACTAAGCTAAATCCACAAACCCTAGAGAAAAAGATAACTTTAGGGAAGAAAGGTATGCCAAATATGGCATCCAATAGTTCTAGCACCTAGAAATTTTCTTTTGATCTCTCACTCTCCTCATTTGCGGACTTCTTATTTTTTGTTTCATTATTTTTCCTCTCTAAGACCCAAAAATTTAACCTCTCCTCTAAGTTGCTATGGTTAGAATAAAAAATCTAGGTCTCAAAGGAAGGATGTCCTAACTGTAGAAGTGTAGGATAGGATTGAATGTAAAAGCATGACCTCCTTGGGGATTTCATGCTGCAAGTTGCTTAGTCATTAATGTTGGTAGATGGATCTCTTCTTTGCACACTGAAATCCTTTCTCTCATGCTCTTTTTTCCTTTTGTTTTACTTCATTTCTTAAATTTTCCATAGGGTCAATGGGAATAGAGTAATAGTTGATTAAGTTATTTAATTGTTTCATATTGATGGATAATAGCATTTATTATATTATGTTTTATCTTTATTTATTCTTTAAAAATAAATTTAATATTAATCATGACCTAAGGTTGATCAAAGAATCAAATAAACGTTATTTTTTTTAGTAAAAGGCAAGAACCCTAAATATATTAATATATAATAGGTTTCATTCGAATTACAAAGTTGAAAGGCAAAAAGCTCCAGCATTTAGATGGCCAACTGCCATGATTTCAAAACATATTCTAAAATGCACTTGCATAAATGGTCGATGGCCATGGTTGCATACTAGTTCCAAGAAGAGCTAATTAGTTTTGAACGATGTGCGATGGAAAGCTCCTAACTAGCCAAAACAGTAGAAATAGAAAGCCAAAAATCTACATTGCATGAGAATTCATATATTATGCCAAGGACTCTCAGACTCAGCTTTTTGCACTGGTGTTGCTAGGGGTACGGGAGGGTGTGGGATGTGTAACAGTAGGAACAACAAAGCCCTGTAAACTTCGTAGATTTTTTCACATGAGTTTGTGCCAGGCTCTTTCTTGTGGGCCCAAAGAGCCTCATCTAGCTCCATCTCATCCCGGACTTGCAGTGCTTGTTTGAGTTCTATATAAGCACACATGAAGCCAGATTTCTTTTTCAGATCTATGTGCTTGAAGAGCCCTCCCACCAAAGCTTTGTCATTTTGGAAGTCGTAAGCACGAATTGCATTGTTGAGGGAGTTGCCCATGAAGTATTTATCATATACAAAATCTACAGATTACTGAGTTACCAAGCCATAAGTCTGAAGTAAATCCATAGCATTGGAAAAAAAAAGATAGATGTTACCTGGGATGGGTAAAGTAGGCGAGGCTAGCTTTGCAGAATGTGATCCCCTATGATGACCCGTAGCGCCAGTTCCACGCATGCATAATTGATTTTAAAGACCCTCCTCAGCATTCCAACCAAGTAAGGACCTAATTCAGGATATTCCCATTTGGGAATTGGAACAAGCACCCGTCGGTTGAATGGGTCAAGCTCCATGAAGGTAGGGAACCAAGGCAAAGAGCTGGATAGTGAGCACAAGAAGTTCACATAGAGCAGGTCAAATGCAAGTGACAGATTTCTTGCCAAGATGAGTAAATTTTGGGTTTTAAAAAGGAAGCCACACATTTGACGCTTCCAACTTGATTTAACTCCAAGTTTTGTGAGAATTCCACCTTGGCCTGTGGTTTGGATATGATGAGAGACATAAATAGTTATAATGTCAACCGTAATACCCAACGCCTCCAACCCTTGAAGAATGTATCGAAGTTCTTAAGTATGATCTTTCACATGAAATAAATTATGTGACATCGACGTCGAGATTGGTGGGAACAAACGATGTAGGTTCCCAACTTGGCAACCTATTAGCCCATTTAACAAATTAGTTAGGAGGACCCCCTCCCAAGGATTTGGTTTTTGAAATGATAATTGAGCGGGTGGAGTTGTTTGAAAGGAGGGCGTCGTGGGAGAAGTGGGAGAGCAGAAAGGGTGAATCGCAAGAAAAGTTTGCTAGTCCATCAGCAAAGATAGTTAGCCTCCCTATAGCAGTGAGCAATTTGAAATGAGTTAATATTTTGGATAAGAGGGATAATTTACTGCACGACCTAATTTAGTTGCTAGGAAGGGGATATTCTTTTCATGCATGAGTTGATAACGATGATTGAATCACCTTCAATCATGATGTTGACATTATGCTCCTTGGAAAGAATCAGACTAGCTAGGAGGGCTTGGCTTCAGCTTGGTTGTTAGTTTCATTTGATTGTTTTTTTTCCAAGGTAGCTAAACCAACACCCTTGTGGTTCCTTATCACACAACCAACCCTAGAGATTCCTATGTTACCATAGGAGGCGCCATCAAAATTAAGTTTCCAAACACCTAGTTGAGGAGGATTCCAGCTAATCAAAGATCTATTGATTGGGTTAAGCTTGCATGAAGAGATGGCTCTAGGTGAGGGTAATGAGGTATTCTCCCATGAAGCCAATATTTGGATGT
This sequence comes from Sequoia sempervirens, assembly GCA_007258455.2. Lineage (NCBI taxonomy): Eukaryota > Viridiplantae > Streptophyta > Pinopsida > Cupressales > Cupressaceae > Sequoia > Sequoia sempervirens. Next base: position 8,688 of record VDFB02282760.1, on the reverse strand, counting down.
CCCAAGAAGTGAAGGGTTTGTTGTTTCTAGATGCCTGGAGTTTTCAAACCTGAGCCATCATTTTTTTTTAGATTTGACTTTCTAATTTTTGAAGAGTTGTTATAGAGCTGGTTTCATTCCTAAAGATCATTTTGTTTCTTTCCCACCATATAGTACAAATAAAGAGAGATGGAGATAGTAGCTAGAGGCTTGATAAGAGAGATGCTTTGGAGAGGATGGGCCAACTATTGAAAACATGAAGACGAGAATTACAAATTGGGGCTTGCTAGGATGGTTTGGCCTGAAGCCATTTCCAACATGTTTGGGTGAAATCACATTGCAGGAGTAGATGATCTATGGATTCTACATATTTGTTATAAAGAATATAGGATAAAGGCTATGTTATTCCTAATTTTTCTAGAAGATCACTTGTCAAGATCCTGTTCATAACTGCCATCCATGCAAAGGCACATGTCTTAGGAATGGTAATATTGTTCCAACAAAGTCTACATGGCCACTTTGGGTTGTTTGTGTTTGTGCCATCCATTAGAGACCTATAACCTTTCTTTACGTTGTATATTCTTAATTTTGAGGGGGCCCATATCAATTTATCTTCTTTTGGAGAAAGGTGGACTAATCTTTTAGCAAGTTGGTTAAGGAAGTTATTGTCATAGTCACAACAAGACATTTTTTGAAGCGAATTATGACAAAATTGAATAAGAGAAAAATTTCCTAATTTTGATCACAAGGATTCAAACAAAAATGCAAGCTCAATTTAACAATTAACGAGTCAATTTAAATATCATAATGCATACCAAGTACTACTTTATAAAAACCTATGGTGAAGACAAGATGTCCATGCCAATATATTTGACATTTAGTTTACATTATAATGTTTCTCTCTACAAAACCATTTAATCCACTTCATCTTGCACCTTGGTACCTTCAAATCAAGCATTCCTTGAAAAATTCACCAAGGGTTAGTCCAAGTTAGTTGGAAACATAATCAATGCATTCAATCTAATATGTTACACATATTATTCATATTCATTAATAATAATCTTTAATCATTCACACACACACAACACAAATCCAATAAAACATTATAATTTTATGTTCCCACCACTAACTTCCAAATTACAATGGGGCTAGGGGTCTTAGAATTGGGTTCTTATGGGGATGTGGCATCCTTACTCCTTAGGATTTAGTTCACTTTGCTTAATTAAACAATTTTTAATATTCTATTTTAATTGTACATTTTTATCTTTCCAAGTGGCTCCCTATTCTCCATATTAATCTTGAATGGCCTTAACTTGTTGAATTTCTTAGTTGCATAATTATTTATTGTACCTATCTATGATTGTGACTAGTTCAAGGTGGTGTTTTTGACCTCTTCTATGTGCAATTCCTTCCAATAAATCATGTGTTGTATCAATAATATATTTCTTAAGAAATGATACTTGAAATACATTATGAATGAGAGAAATATGGAAAAAGAGTCAGTTGGTAAGCCACATAACTAATATTTTCAAGTATCTCAAATGGCCCAATATATCATGGAGCTAATTTGGAAACCTTTCCAAATTTTATTTAGATTTTTTGGTGTTTGACATGAAGAAACACCTAATCACCTACTTCAAATTCCCTCAATGTCCACTTTGCATTTGCATAACTCTTTTGTCGATCTAAAGCTTCCTTTAGTCTTTCCTAATAATTGTTACTTGATTGTCATACTTATGAAGTAATTCTAACCTAATAGTCATGTGATTGTCTAAATTGTCCCACCCTATAGGGATCCTACTATAGGCATCTAAAAATCAATAAAATATTTTCTCTATTTCATTACCATTTCTTGTCAACATTTCTCATCAATTAACCCACTAATATTAATTAAATAATATTTAATTATTTAATTAAATCATCACTTTTCATCATCAATATTAATTAAATAATTTTTAATTATTTAATTAATTTTATCATTTTCTTTCAACCATTTTAATTGAATAAATTTTTAATTATTTAATTAATTTTCTTAATTTTCCTCCATCCACGTTAATTAAATAAATTTTATTTTTTTAATTAATTCATGCATTCTTCTCATCCACCATAATTAAATAATAGTAAATTAGCTAAAATATTCTCTAAAATTAAATAGATTAATTTAATTTATATAATTTTCTTTTTCTATCTTTAAATTCTTCTAAAAATAAATGAAATTAATGATTTATTTATTTCCTAAATATATTTTCACCTCATGCACATGAAATTAAATAAATGTATTTAATTAATTCTATTAATGTTATTCTATCTCTTAATTTAGTCAATTGACAAAAAAAGCAACATCAATTCACTTTTACTCACTCTCACTTCACTCATACATGCAACTAGATAACACATCATGTAACGCCCCGCTAAAAGGACCAAGTGGATTAACACAAAAGACTATCAACACCAAGCCAATTTTTTTTATTTTTTTTTTTTTTATAGAAACTTAAGTAACACTAACTAATGCAACTCAACCAATTAATATGAATGACATCATTACATTAACATGATATTATAATCACATTATAACCTAAAAGCAATATTGAACATAACCCATTTGCACACCTATCCACCATGGTCCCCTAACGTCGCTACTAAGATACACCTACACTAATTAAGCCTAAAAACATATTTGATACATTATGACCATATTTTATTAACACTTGAATGTAAATTAATCTCATACATCAAATTATATATGATAACATATCGAAATTATCTTCAAATCACATCTAACACTATACTAATATAAATCTGTTCATAATCAATGTTATAAAATAAGTACATAAAGATATATCATATCTACTGCTTAATTAAACTCATGCATTATAAATACAATATTTCTATATTAAACCTCTCTATTACATACTAAACAATAGTAAAAATGTTTATAATCAAGATTGTATCAATTCACTTACTTTTCCTATACAAGAATGCTACCATGAACACGATTCATTAATCTAAGAGGTACATATGTATAAGATACACTAAACATAATCTTTTTATGAAAATATCCTCTACACATAAATTCAACTATAGAATGAAGCGAAAGGAAAGACTCTCCATGTTGCGCATGAATTGCACCACCTAAATCCCAATTGATGGTTCGGAAATACCACCCTACCACGTGGAACCCTGAGGCCCACTCCCTCTGTACTAGGAGACAACACTAGGCCCCACAAAAAAAAGAAACAACAGAACAGAAACAACAAGTGGCTGACACTAAACATCCAAAGAAAACTATCAAAATAAAAATCAACCGAAAATTACAATAACTTCACAAATGCTTCTAAGTACTTCTATAGACCCAATCACATAACACAAATGGATAGAAAACTAAAAAAAATTATCATTAAACCACAACACTACAATAAAGTATATTACAACAATCTCACAATCTTATAACATAATAACATACTTTAGTTTAGTAATTCACAATCAAGACCAACAATGCACATCCCTGACATAATTGATTTTTACATATACAGAAGTCTCAACATAAGATCTCACAAACATGAAAAAATTAACAATATGCAAATAGTAAATACATTTAAATAAAAATGGTACAACACAATACAGATCAAATAATATAGTTATACCCTCTAATACAACTTTTAAAATTGAATTAATTCTCACTTAACAACAGTCAAATTTGTCAACAATAAAACAGCCCTAAAACAGTCATATCAACTCAAAATCAAAATCTGTAAAATACCCATTGCAGATTTAGTCATTGATTACTCAGCAACGCAGACAAAATTGACTAAAAGTGAATCATAAATTTATAAAACACAAAACAATAGACAACTCTCATAAAACCCTATTTTCGGTAATATTCGATTACAGTCAAATGATAAAATGAATAACTCAATAATCAGATTTCATCCAAAAAAAATATTTAAAAAAAATCTTAAAATTAATTTAAGCCCTTTCAAACCCCTATAAATCTAAAATCTCAATCTTCCATTGACTGTTTACAGGGAGAAATAAAGATATTTGCAGTCATAGAGGAGCTACTTGACAGCAGTCTCGTATTTCAACCATATCTCAAATACTACGATCTGGGTTTCTGAAATTTTTGGACAGAATTTAAACGACAACGAGATGAAAAAACCCTTTAAAAATATCACCAACCCAGTTTGTAAATTTAGATTTATGAGCAACGCAATCAGACCCTTTTACGGGTAAAGAACAAGAACAACAAATATGTATTGATTTTTATTGTAGAATAAATAAATGTTTCATTCACACACAGAAATAAAACTATCAAATATTTATTTTTAAAAATCAAAAAAAAAAAAATCAATCAAATCATTCATGCATACAATAAAAGAAAATTTAACAAGATCAAAATCCAACTCGATCCGAATCATTAGAATGACAAAAATTTGATGCTGAGCTCCAAAATTTTCAATTTTCAAAACCCTCAAATTGTAACAAATTTCCCATTGATCCTTCCTCTTTGCAAGCATGTAAAAATCTCTCTCGAAAAAGAATCCAAATCCAACACACATTCTTCAAAAAAAAAAAAAACCCAACACAAAAGAAACCCTTTATCTCCTCCCAAAATAAAGAGAACACTTTCCCAACCAAAAGACAACCTCCTAGCCACCCTTTTAACTTCTATTTTCGTCATTTTTCATAATAGAGTAATTAGGGTGGGTTCTAGACTCTAAAAAAATAATTTTAGAAAGTAAAAATACCTCTCACCCATAAAACTATCACATAGGAAATATTTTAAATCATTAAAACCATATAAAGACTCCATAAAACATAAATTTAGTGACTATTTTAATAAAATGAATCAAAAGACTAATAATGAAAAAATTATATTCAAACAAAAGTAAAACAAATATTACTCAATAAACAATAACCAAATACCAAATAATGATAATAATAAACAATAATTAAATAATTATTCCTCAAAATAATAACATAATAAAATATAATATAAATAAATGTCACTTATGGATAATATTATATCACACCTCAAACACATTAATAAAAATCATAACAATAAATATGATAGATTCAATATCTAACTTCACTCAAATAATTTACAAACTAAGGTAAAATATAAATCCTAAAATAACTTCATATGAAAGAGCAACATTCACATTAAAAGATAAATAACAGTAATCACAATCATAACAACACAACTAACCACAAGGATTAACACCAATAGGTTGGGATCTAAAACTAAGGTTATACAACAAAATCAAACAATCACATATCACATAAGAAACAATCGAATAAATGCAACACTCTAAACATAGGGTAAAGGAGATTAGACATTGTCTCATGACAACTCGAAAAAGTTAACACATTCTTCATCAATTGTCTCTAATTGAGAACAATGGCTAGGGTTAGGTTATAATTTGGGTCTAGATGTTATCTCCTCAACCACCATTGGGATTAGAGGCACACTCAGACCTGCTAATTTAGGTAGAGACGTAGCCTAGTACCTATTCACTTAAACATACAAATTAGAGCACATGTGTATAATAGCCAAAGCACTAGGAAAGAAGTTCTAGCAATCATATCTCATTCTCGTATGTCTCTCATATGTCCAATGGTATGATGCTGCCCTTTTTACTCATCCTAACAAATATACTACTGTATCACTCAATTATCCAAGTAAATTTCTGCATAATAACAGTAATATAACAATATGCATCATACTCACAAAACACTAATAGAAGCTCATGCCCCATCTTGCAACCACAAAGCTTGAACACAAATTAGTATATTTTATGATAATAAAGATAACTATAGTCAAAATCATAATAATATGACAACACAATGATAATATATTAGAATCAAGTGAAAACCCTAAAGGTAACAAAACACTTTCATCACATCAATGTGTCAATAACATACATCATAGTAATGGTTATGTCTGAACACACATCATGATAAATATATTCTTAATCACATATAATAAATCATTTCCTAACCTTTTTACTTAGTCCATAAATTCATGATATACAATATCAATTATTTAACATCATTAGCACATACCTTTAAATGTCTCTATTATTTTATTTTCATCTCCAAGTTCCAAAGCTAAACTTCCTGCACATCCACTATGAGAATGGAGGGGCACTACACATCATCCTAGCCTTTTGTCTTGACACATGTCACTTGCACATTCATCATGATCTCAATCAGTGTCATCCATTGATCTTCTAAATCATCTTACAATGTTGATCAACTATCAAGTGAAAGCTATAAGTACACCATCATTCCAAGCTATCAAACCCTCCAAAATTATCATTTTGAGCTATCATATTGCATCCATCTTGCTATTACAAGTTATGCTTATTGTTTGAAGAGAAATTGGTGCAGTCATGGATGGAGGGTCTAGCAAGGACTGTCCAACTGTGTAGCTTAGAGTCATCACAACAGAAATCACACAAGATATTGATCAAAAAACATGAACTTTCATTGATTCAACAAATAGAAATATTGCATACATCATATGTGAAATAATTAGGGCTCATAGACCTATCGCAAGGGATTTACAACATTACAACTGGCACTAAGGCCTTATTCAATAGTTGAATTTGGGTATCTGAAGTATTTGAATTCTAATCATAAATCTAATCACTAACTACTTTACAATGCATTAATAAAGATCTTAAATATGATTCTCCAACTCCAATAATGGTTTGTGTTGGCCTCAACGGTTTACAAACCTCAATGAATGATCAAGCATGTAGGTCAACCTTAAAACATGAATGATAATCCTTCGCGAGGTGATACATATTATGGATCTCTAAGAAAGATCCACTTGGACCTAAAATGCTTGTATGATGCTTCACGAAGCTCTACATGCTCCAGAATAGGTCTATACTATGAATTTTGATCAAGTCAACCCCAAATGCTCTAACTGTGAATTATAGTGAAATTTTGAGAGTGATAACTTTTTGCAAACGAATTTAAACTTCCTGAAATCTGGATATGTTGTAGATGATCTCATGTAGATGTTATATCCTACTTTGCAAGATGAGAAATGATAATACAGTGAAATGTGGAATGAAATTTTGAAACTACTACATATTGAAATGCAAGAAAAAAAATTGTTTTTGGTTGATACAGGATTGTTGTACAACTAGGGATTCTCTTGCATCAGACACTCGAGGTTGGAAGAAAAGTGAGTCCCTCACTTTCTAGGGGCTAGAAGAAAACCAAAGTGGTCCACCTCAGCCTGAGAAATCCATTATAAATCCTTCACTATTCTACCTTTCCACTTTACCAAATATTCCTTGTATTGATTGTTCCTCATCCTTCTAGTTCTGGTATCCAAAATTTGTTCAATCTCCTTTGGTGGTTGATGTGGTAACTGCTCTTTCAAATCCACTTTATTGCTACTGCCACTTGACTATCCTTTTGATACTCATAGATGTCTGCAACATTGAAAATAAGTGATATACCCAATGTTTCCAATAACTCCGCTTCATATGCATTTTCAGAATCAAACTTCATTAGAATTTTGCATGGTCCAAACTTCCTCATCTTAAGCTTATTGTATGTTCCTACTGGAAACCTTTCCTTCCTAAGATATACCATAACTTCATCTCCAACACTAAACTCTCCTCTTCTCATCTTCCTTTTCTTTGTACTTATTGTTCATGTCCTCCAAGTGTTGTCAGACTTGACTATGCAATTTTTCCATTAATCCTACAAACTCTTTTGTGTCTGCACTCCTCTTATCCTCCACGTTGATATCTCTTAATTTTGTAACTCCTCTGGGATATGTATTCATGTCACTATCTCAAATGGTGTCTTCCCTATACTCTGGTTTACTAAATTATTGTATGCAAATTTTGCTTGCGGTAGAACTATATCCCAATTTCTTGCCTTATCTCCAACCAAACATCTTAACAAGTTACCTAAAAAAAATTTCCTACCTCTATTGCCCATTTGTTTGTGGGTGATATGCCAAACTGAACTTCAAATTTGTCTTTATCTTCTTCCACAATTTCCTCCAAAAGTATCCAATGAACTTGGTGTCCCTATTTGAAACTATACTCTTAGGTAATTCATGCAATCTTACAATCTCTTTCAAAAATAGGTCAGCAACATGCACAAAATAAATAGTCTTTTTGCAAGGAATGAAATGTGTCATCTTAGAAAATTTGTCCACTACTACCATTATAGAATCATGTCCTCTTTGTGTTCTTGGTAATACCAATATGAAATCCATGCTTATATCTTCCCAAGGTCTCTCTGGTACTGTCAAAGGTTTATACAATCTAGTATTTTGACTACTCCCTTTTGCTACTTGACAAATTTTGCAACTTTGAACATACTTCCTGGCATCCTTATATATTTGGGGCCAAAAATAGTGTTCATTTTCCAAAGCTATTGTCTTGTCAAATCCAAAATGTTTTTCTAGTCCTCTACTATGCTTTTCCTTAATTAGATTCTCCCTCATTGAACTCTTTGGAATACACAACTAATTTCATTTGAACAACATATCTTCATGAATGAAATAATCAAACCATTGGCTCTGGTCTATCACTACTGGTACCTTACATGCTCTCCAAGCTTTAGAAAAATTTGGATCACCCTCATACATGTGCTTTAGTTTATCAAAACCCAATACTTCAACTCTCATCTCTATCAACAAATTTCTCCTCCTATTCAATGCATCCACAA
>VDFB02282759.1:0-24698 GCA_007258455.2 Sequoia sempervirens | reverse complement strand
ATTGTCAACTTTGAGTTTCACACATCTTTCCTCTTTAGCATGGCCCATATACAATCTCTAAGAAGATTCGAGATAACTTGTTAGAGCTCAATGTAGAACTCTTGTATCTTACTTTTCACCTTTTGTCGGACAAACTAGGTGTTTTGGAAGAACTTTACCTGGCAGAGATCAATCCTTAATGTAGCATGAAAAAAAAAATGGGTTAAGTCTTTGATGCTACGGTCAAACACAAAAGGGAACACAAGATCCTTAATTTATGAAATCATTAAAGCAGATTGAATTCCTTTCCAAGGGATATGGTTCATGGAAGCTCAAGTTGCCAACAACTTCCCACAGGGTTTTCTGCAACTTGTGACATTGGGGGCTACTGCTTCTCAAGGAGGGATAACTATATAGGAAGATCTAGCACTTTGATCGTGTTACTGTCTAAGGTTGGTGTGTCACACCGTCTGTTATCTACACCACAAGCTTCAGGTTCTTTCCCAAACACATTCATACATACACAAAGTCTTAATTCCACTTATTCCATGTTGCACATTTCTAACAATGTCATCTTTGTTTTGTGCAGCTACTAGGTAGAGTTTTGAGAAAATGACCAATCGATGAGACAACCGTCAGAAGTCTACCAGTTTAGTTTCTAACTTTCTTGTAATTACCATGACATACCTTTGTTTACCACACTTGTATTTAATCATAGATATTCTTTGAACAAGCATGATGGGCATAAGCACAAATGTGTAGAAGCATAGGCATAAACACCTTGAGAACTTTGCAAATAGAGTTCTATTATGGTGTTATATTGTTCTTGTATTATCTTCGCCTAAGCACTCTTGAATATTTTTCTTTGCACTCTAACTTTCTTTCACTTGCCTACTTTCATAATCTATTTAAATCCATTTGAGTTTGTTTTCCACTGGGTACCCCTGGCCCTCAGATCAATCACTGAAAACGGTAAAAACTAATAGGCAAGGGATCATCCTGATTCCTAACCATGCACATGGAAAAAGCCAGTAGTCTTACCAATAGGTACTCAACAATAGGGTTAGGTGTACCCACTTGGATGTTGTCTCAAAGATGTGAGGTGCCCAAAGATGTGCTTTGGGACTTGGGGACAAGTTTGGGGTATAGAATTACTTGTGCAGTTCTTAATTAAGTACAGTTCCAGGCCTGGTAGGTTCATCAATTTTAAATCTCTTGGTTCCAATCTATGTTCATCGAGTTGCCATTTAGGGGGATGAAAAATGGGGGGATGCAGAAGGGGATGGATGGAAGCACGTTGAAATTGGAGGAAAAGGGAATGGCAAGAAGATGTAAGTACCAAAAACAAAACTATATAAATATGTAAGGAATAAAAAATAAAAATATATAAACAAGAATACTACAAGTTAAAGCCGATCATAGATTCATAAATATAAATATAGCAAATTCTGGACTTATCTTTGATTTAATCATTAATACTAGCAGTAATACTGGCAAAATGAAAATAAAACGATACAGTCATGCAACATCAAGGAGTCATGCATCAATACAGAAGTTAAAATTTATAAACTAAATAAACAATAGTCTTGAATATTGATTCTTGTAGAGATACTAGTACTAATGTCACATTAAACAAGCCTGCAAAAAAGATAAAAGGAAACAATATATCATAGCAGTAATTTTATTTTTATTTTTATCTTTTAAGCTAACAAAAAATATTCTTACCATGCAAGTAGTAGTTTTTAAAAAGGTTTTTGGAGGACGCAGTGGGGATGTTCCTAAACAGTCCTCTTCAAAGGGGCTGGTCCAGGAAATATCCTAATTGCATCCCTATTGCCACCTGTCTACCTTAGGAGTCTGATGGGCAGGGATTTTTCTCAGTGGAACTAGCACCCCTAGGTGTCTTTTATTGTTATTCTTTTTTATCTGTTTCTATCTGTAAGAGGCAAAATGTACCTGCACCTTAAGTTATCTTTATGATGAGAATGCATATTGTATCTAAATTGAAGTACTCATAAAGCTTAATATAGGTAACAAATTGATCATCTAGGAATGTATTTTCATTTCTACCAGCTGCTGCCAGATTAAAGATCCAAACTATATAGAAGCTTCATACATATTAAGAGAGGCCTAATTACATCCAACTGAAATCATAATACCTTTTTTTTTTTTCACTATAAAGATGATAGGAATTACAAACTAGTACAGAAGCGATGTATATTTACTTATCTGTAATGATCATCCTAAAGGACTACATTTTATATAAGCAGATGGATAGAGAAAACATAATACATATGTCTCTGTATGCTTTCATAAACTGCTGTGAGCTGCTACATTGATTTCTCTCATTGGAATGTGCCAGCAGGTTTCTCAAAGTACAACTAATTTATAATTCTGGTACTATATGTTGCAATTCTCAACTATAACTCTTATTCCACCTACATTAATTGATTGACAATGGTGGATATGAAACAATATAGCTTTGTCTATGAAAACTATCATTCTCATACACGGCAGTTGTGTACTATAAATTAGTTTTTAGGTTCAGACTAATCCATGGTAGTAACTTCTATATATGGTGCAAGTGAATTGTTGTCCCTTATAATGCTTCGAACTACCTGATTATGTCATTCCCTGAATCACTTCTAGATCAGTTGGTAGAATGTCAATGAATACAATTTTCTTGAATGTGACTGGAGGAAACACTTCAACATGTGGGTTTCCTACAGCCTTGAATATTTTGTCACTTTCATTGACGTCCAAAATACCTGCCAGAAAAACTGCATGTTGTGTGTGTGACATGTTCTGACTTCTTCTTAGTGTTTCACTTTGCTCAAGCTGAGATTCCTCCTTTTTCCCTGTACGGGATAGTCTACATATGTCTCTATAATGTTTGGTTACCTTCCTTTGCAAGCGGAATTCACCAAAGCCTTGTAAAGTTTCCCAAATTTCAGAACTTTCTATGATCTGGTTTGACTTCATTTCTCTAGCTTGATTTGTTTCTTCTTCTTTGATCTTCTGTGTTGCTAGAATATTATCTTCTGTGACTGAAAACTGTGAGTCTTTTGCTGTGGAAATTTGGGTCATAACAACTGCATCTTTGCTTGATGCTTTATCATCACTGGAAGCTTCATTCTGTTGAATATGCAAATATTTACCTTGTCCTTCTGGAAAGTGATTATTGTTTGCTGATTTTGTTGCCTTATCTGTCTTTGGATCAGTATCTTTGTCTGTCTCAGAAGCCGAGACTTCATTTGATAATTGGACTTCAGTATGTTGAACAGTGAGTCTATTGCTGTCAGTTTCATGGGAGATCGAATCTGTTGTCACAATGGTTGTAGCTGTCACATTTGATACTTCTTCCAGATGTTCTGATTTTTCCAATTCCCGTGCTTGAGGTCTAGATGTGAGTGTATCTGCTGCTGCTTTTCCAGACAAAATTTCACTTGAAGACTCTATATGTTCCATAGTTGAAGACCCTGAAGCTTGCTGGACTTGTTTTGTTTCTCTTTGTTTCCTGCATTCTGTGACTTTAAATTCTGCTTGATCAGTTCTCATTGTGACTACTCTTCGTGCCTCTGATATAGGGTTTTCTTTCGGAACTTCAATACCAACGCCTTCAGCATTATGCTTGTTTGGATCTTCGTTCATGTTTGGGATCCGTGTCACCTTGATTGCATCCGATACACCTACACCATGACTCACATTGTCCTTCTTGTAAATTGATTTTTCATCTACCAACTCTAGGTTGGAAATTGCCACAGAGGAATGAATGTTAGTGGTTGTCTTGTTGAGGACTGATGTATCTTCAGTGGTAAAACTCTCTATTTGTGTAGACAGATGACTTGAATTCTTTGGCAGTCCTTCGAAACCTAAATTATTTGGTGGTCTCATGATTTGCAGCATTTCCAGATTAGTGGATGTGATGAAGTATATATTGCTGAATGTTACTGTAGGTGAATCTTCTGCATCTGTATTTTCAGCAGCCTTAATTATTTTGTTTAAATCATGGAGGGATAAAGTTCCTGCCAGGAAGACTGCACATTTTTTGTCTGATATCCTCTCCTCACTTGTTTCTGACCATTGCTGAAGATGGGGTTCATCTTTGTCCTGAGTGTGGGATGACCCATTTATGTTAGTGTTATTTGTGGATTTCTTCCTTTGCAAGCGGAATTCACCAAATACCTGTAGATTTTCCCACACATCAGAATTTTCTGTGATCTGAGAGCACGATCTTTGTATACTGCTTTCTGTATTGAGCATTGCTGTTTCAGTTTGGTATGTCTTTTCCTTTTTTATCTCTTGTGATTTTAGAACAGTTTCTTCTGTGACTAGAAATTGTGGTTCTCTTTCTGTGGAAACATGGCCTACACTAACTGGATCATAAATTGAAGTTTTATCATGCACACATTCTCCATTTTGTTTGACTACTTGAGATATAATTCCTTTTCCTTTTGAAAGAAGATTACTAGTTGATTCTGAATGCCGGATTGTTTTTGATTCTGAAACCTGGATTGTTTTATGATCAGTTATTGTATCAGTCTCAGAAGTCTCAACTATCTCTGTTTCCAAATGATGTAGATGCGAGAATGAAGCCTTTCTAACCATGACCATACTTGCCATTTGTTTTTCCAATTCTTGTGGTTGAGCTGCATCATCTGTTGGAGTTTGTAAGATATCATGCCCAGATGTGAGCTCGCTTGATGCTGCTTCAAGAAAGAACAATTGACTTGGCTTATCTGCAGATTTTATTTGATTAGCAGTTTGAAATTGTGACGTGTGTTGAAATATTTTCTCTGATTGTTCCCCTTGTTGAGATTGACAAACCCGAACTTCTGTCTTCTCAATTGTTGCACTTGAGTGGTTGGTGGTGTCATCAGGATTTGGGAGCAGCTGAGTGGTAGTGATTGTGCTGTTAACAACTGATGTATCTTCATTGGTAGAACTTATCTTGCAAACCTGACTAGAAATATCTGATGGCGCTTCAAAATCTTTGTCATCTTGTGTTGTCACGATTCTTGGCATTCCGAGACTAGTGGATATGATGAAATATATCTTCCCGAATGTTACCGCAGGCAAATCTTCAGAACCTGGATTTTCAGCAGCCTTAATTATTTTATCAATGTCCTGAGAGGTCAAAGTTCCTGCCAGGAAAACAGCATGTTGCTCATCTGATATGCTCTGCTCAGTTTCTGTTTTGACCCATTGCTGAGAATGAAATTCCTTTATGAGTTTGGGCTGAGTGTGGGATGGTTCATGTATGATCCTGGGAAGTGTAGATACCCTCCTTTGCAAGCGGAATTCACCAAATTCTTGTAAATTTTCCCACACATCAGAATTTTCGTTTGTCTGAGAGCATGATGTTTGTTCAATGCTCTTATTATTAAACACTTTTTCTTCACTTTGGTTTGTCTTTTCCTCATCTATCATTTGTGATTCTAGAATTTTTTCTCCTTTGACCAAAAACTGTGGCTCTTTTTCTCTGGAATTATGGCCTGCATGAATTGAGGTATCAGCCTCAGAATTCAGTACTTTCATTGATTTTTGGTCTTCATGATTCACAGTATCTAGGCTTGTGACATCAGAATTTTCTGTTGTCTGAGAGCACAATGTTCCTTGAATATTCTTGTTATTAAACATTGTTTCTTCAGTTTCCTTTGTCTTTGCCTCATCCATCATTTGTGATTCTAGAGTCTTTTCGCCTTTGACTGGAAACTGTGGCTCTCTTTTGGTGGAATAATGGCCTACATGAATTGAGGTATCAGCCTCAGAATTCACTACTTGCTTTGATTTTTGGTCTTCATGATTCACAGTATCTAGGCTTGCGACATTAGAATTTTCTGTTGTTTGAGAGCATGATGTTTGTTCAGTGCTCTTATTACTAAACACTATTTCTTCACTTTGTTCTGTCTTTGCCTCATCTGTCATTTGTGATTCTAGAAAATTTTCTCCTTTGACTGAAAACTGTGGTTCTTTTTCTCTGGAATCCAGTCCTACATGAATTGAGGTATCAGCCTCAGAATTCACTACTTTCTTTGATTCTTGGTCTTCATAATTCACAGTATCTAGGCTCGCGACATCAGAATTTTCTGTTCTTTGAGAGCACAATGTTTCTTGAATGTTCTTGTTATTAAACATTGTTTCTTCCGTTTGCTTTGTCTTTGCCTCATCCATTATTTGTGATTCTATAGTTTTTTCCCCTTCGACTGGAAACTGTGGCTCTCTTTCGGTGGAATAATGGCCTACATGAATTGAGGTATCAGCCTCAGAATTCAGTACTTTCTTTGATTCTTGGTCTTCATGATTCACAGTATCTAGGCTTGTGACATCAAAATTTTCTGTTGTCTGAGAGCATGATGTTTGTTGAATGCTCTTATTATTAAACACTGTTTCTTCACTTTGGTTTGTCTTTGCCTCATTTGTCATTTTTGATTCTAGAGTTTTTTCTCCTTTGACTGAAAACTGTGGCTCTTTTTCTCTGGAATTATGCTCTACATGAATTGAGGCATCAGCCTCAGAATTCAGTACTTTCTTTGATTCTTGGTCTTCATGATTCACAGTATCTAGGCTTGTGACATCAGAATTTTCTGTTGTCTGAGAGGACAATGTTTCTTGAATGTTCTGGTTATTAAACATTGTTTCTTCGGTTTGCTTTGTCTTTGCCTCATCCATCATTTGTGATTCTACAGTTTTTTCCCCTTCGACTAGAAACTGTGGCTCTCTTTTGGTGGAATAATGGCCTACATGAATTGAGGTATCAGCCTCAGAATTCGTTACTTTCTTTGATTCTTGGTCTTCATGATTCACAGTATCTAGGTTTGTGACATTAGAATTTTCTGTTGTCTGAGAGCACAATGTTTCTTGAATGTTCTTGTTATTAAACATTGTTTCTTCGGTTTGCTTTGTCTTTGCCTCATCCATCATTTGTGATTCTACAATTTTTTCCCCTTTGACTGCAAACTGTGGCTCTCTTTTGGTGGAATAATGCCCTACATGGATTGAGGTATCAGCCTCAGAATTCACTACTTTCTTTGATTCTTGGTCTTCATGATCCACAGTATCTAGGCTTGTGACATCAAAATTTCCTATTGTCTGAGAGCACAATGTTTCTTGATTGTTCTTGTTATTAAACATTGTTTCTTCGGTTTGCTTTGTCTCATCCATCATTTGTGATTCTACAGTTTTTTCGCCTTTAACTGGAAACTGTGGCTCTCTTTCGGTGGAATAATGGCTTACATGAATTAAGGTATCAGCCTCAGAATTCATGCCTTTCTTTGCTTCTTGGTCCTCATGATGTACAGTATCTAGACTTGTGACACCAGAATTTTCTGTTGTCTCAGAGTGCAACATTTCCTGAATGTTCTTACTATCAAACATTGTCTTTTCAGTTTGATTTGTCCTTGTCTCTTCCATTGTTTGTGATTTTATATTTTTTTCTCCTTCAATTGGAAGCTGTGGCTTTCCTTGTGTGGAATTACAGCCAATATCTTCAGTTGTAGAACCTTCTATTTGCTTAGACAGTTGAGTTGGATGTTCTGATTGTTCTCTGAAATCCTCATTTTCTTGTGGCGGCATGGATGTTATAGTTGGATTTGTCTATAGAACAAAGACACATGTTTAAATATCATAATTTAGTTTATTGAATGTCAAAACAAGACAATTAAATAAAATTTAGAGAATTTATCATATTACTCAACATTTATTATTCAATTTAAATATAAAGTTTCTAACAATTATATAAACTAGTTTATAAGCCCTACAAATCAATATAGTTGCTCAAAGGAAATTAAAAGTTAGACCTTTATTATCACCCTTAATAAATAATTTAATTAAACGAAAAAGTGGAAGGTTGTCTAATAATAAAGTTATGATTGAACTAAGAACTTTATTTGAGAGATATTTGAATTTTATGCCCTTCTTAAAATTATAGGGTCATAATATATAAACATTAATAAGTAATGTAATTTAATGTAACACATATTAATATGGTAGAATCTATTAATTTGGTGGAGTATATCAATTATTATAATAAGTTAAATATAAAGGTTATAATTTAATTGGTTGATAATGATTGGCAAAGATAAAGATATATTTTTTATTATATCATTCATCAAAATTCAAATATTTTAAAGATGAAATAAATAAAAGATGATGCCGGGATCATGTTTCTTATGCTTTTTATGAAATATATATATTTTTAGTGATTGATTCTTAACTAAGTAATATTAATTTAGACTTATGTTTATATATAAAATCACAAAAATGACCTAAGTTAATCATCTTTCTTTTTGTTTTTATAACATAAAAAAGTTAAATTTCTATTTAAAAAAATAAAAATAAAAATAAAATAATATTAATTAATGTGAAGAAGACGAACTTTATTTTTTATTTTTTATAGTTTAAAAAAAATCAATATAATATTAAAATTGCAAAATTATCTTTTACTCTAAAAGATTAAAAACTACTTTTAAATCCATATTATAATAATTTATTATAAATTTAAAGATACATGCTAGTCAGGAGGGTTTCTTGTCTTATTAATATTATCAATCCAATCTAAAAACCAAAAAAATGACTCTCATTGATAAGAAATAGTTTTACTATAGTTAGATTTTATATAAGTTTAATCATGGTTACTTATGGAAAAGATGAGTTTAGTGGAAATCAAAGATAATCTTATGATTAAAATGATCTTACTCAAATTGATTATAAAAAAGGTAAACACAAGGGGATATATGTTGAATAAGAGTTCTTAAACAAACAAATTTATATATCTATAGAAATGAATAAGCTTAAAACAACAAGATTGCCATGTGCATATATTTACGCATCTAAGTAATGAGTATGTGATAGAGATATGTCTTTTGGACCAACAATATACAATGAAAATTATAGGTAAGATTACCCAAGTTCCAACATCTCCCCTTAAGGTTAACTATCAAAATTTTGATGTAGAGTTCTTCTACTTATCTCTTATTGAGTGTCTTTTGAAGACCAAAGGGTTCATAAGATTGAGGAACATACTATTGGGAAGAGCTTTGATGAGACAACAATATAACATTTAAGTATCAACCTTTCCTTTTTTAAAAGAATTTCTACACACACACACACACACACACACACACATATATAAATCTCTATGGTTTTGGTACATAGATAATGTACATGATTGTGAATCATGTGGATGAAATATTGTCATTGCAAATGATATTAGTGTTAGAGTAATCAATTATTTCACTTAATTAATTTAATCATATTGGTTAATTAATTCACTTATCACTTTAGTTACTTAAGCTAAACTTAGGCACATTAATAATTAATTATTTACTAATTATTAAGTGTGCACACTAGGGTTTCCCTTTAGGTTTTTCTTTAGGGTTTCTTGATCTCCTTTTATAAGGATTGATATCATTGTAATTTATTATTATCTAATATAATTTTCTGGTTTTTCCCATGAATGCACATTCTTGTTTAAGGGTTTACAAAACATCTTTTGTGGTTCTTAATATCTTGTGCATGTGATAGGTGATTGTATGCAGACGATTCTTGGGGATAGTGAAGTTGGATTTTTCAACTTCTACAATTAGGGCCCTCTAGAGTAAAACCAAGCTAGAAAATAAGAGTTTATAGAAACATGAACAAAGATGTTACTTCTTTTGCACTATAATATGCAATTTATACTATAGATAAATGCACTTACTATTTCTTGTTTGTCTTTCAATAATGGTCAAGGTCAACAACCAAGAATCCTATTGGATTGTTGGTTGAATTGCAACTTCCTCACTCAACTATATGAAAATCAAGCATCCTGTAAATAAAACTAGATAATTTGAGAGCTCAAATCAAATTTTACAACAAAGGAATTGATTGGAAAACTAAAATCAACATGTTTCTTTTTATTATTTAATTCGTTCAAGACATTACAACAACAAATTTTGTCTCAACAATGAAAAGAGAATATCCATAGGCATGGATATTATCTCCAACATCAGAATATTAGCTACAAGACGCATTCCTTCAACTCTACAGTAGAAAAATCACTCCAATATTTCTCTTTTTCATTTTTGGATGTCCCCCTTTGCTTCATAGACAATATTTTCCACAAATCTTTTGGTATTTCTTTTCTTTCACTTGTTGAATCTTTCTCCAAGGTTGGGTGTGGGTTTTTTTGACTTCTAGACTACATTCTCACTTGATTTTTCCCTCTTGGGCATGGGAATCTTTCCTCATTAATTTTTGCTTGCAAAAATCAATTAGTTTTTCCCATTCTTCTCCTCACAAGTTAACTCCAAGCTATCTCCTGCACTAGGTGTCGAGATTCTCCCACATTCAATTTTATGAAAAATATTAAAATGCAATATGGAGTTACAACATGCTAAGAATGGCCTCCACTTGCTTGGTGCTGTCATAATAGTGGTTTACAATTCCTGAGAGGAACAAATTTTTGCTGAAATCACATATTTTTAGAAAATATAATGATTTAAGCCTTAAAAAGTTCCATTTTAGGGATTCCAATTGAAGAGGGTTTGATCAAATCACCTTAGATCAAACCTCCTTGGATAGAACCTCGCTAGTTTTAAACCATACCTGTAAATGCGTCTCCTTTACACCTATCAAAATGCTGATAAAAAATCACTTTTGATTTAGCTTTTAGGGGATCAAATGAATTCATTTAAAATTTATTTCAAATGATTATGGTATTCCTCAGAACAAGCTATCCAATGAATATAATTTTAATATGTTTTGGTTTTGTTATGTATTTGTTTTTTAAGTTTTATTAAACATAGTTTTTCATGAAAATGAATTTCTTTTTTCTTCACATGTGGAAAAATAGAAGATTATCAAAAAAAATTAAAAATATGAGTGCACCAGATATTGAAGTCCTTGATCCAACAAAATAAAATAAAATTTTGTCATATACAAAAAAAGTTATGCATTATACGGTCACGCTGTGTCTAAATTATAATTTGTTTGACTTTGAAACTTGATTAAGGAAAAAATATTCAATAAAAAACTATCTAACCAAGTGGAAGTGCTAGATATCAGAGTTAAAAATCTAAATTTGAAAGACTTAGAATTTTATCCTTCATGGAAAAAAATTTATGTGTTATACTGTGTAGTCACTTTTAAAAATGTTGTTTTCTGAAAAAATCAATTTTCATGGGAGATGGAAAAAGAAGTGCAATTTGATTCCAAAAATTTTTGAAAAAAATATTTTTAGAATCTAGAGAAAAAATTTGATGAGACTCTAGTTTGCACCATCTTCAAATTCCTCACAGTTTAGCCGCTATAGGTGCCTGAATGTGAAGATTTAGTTAAAAATAATAATTTCAGTGTCCAGTTTGGCCAAAAATTGTAAACCACTATTATGGGATCACCATTGGGTGTGGGATTTGGGAAACTTCCAAAATTTCAAAAAAAGACAATTTACAACACCATAAATTCAATTTTGAATTAAGCTCAAATGTGGAGAAATTGACTCCAAATTTAGGGAGATAAGAGGAGGAATAAAATATAAACTAAAATCATTCTTGCAAACACAACCAAAGCCAAAAATCAAAGAAAAATAAAATAATTTTTGTTGTGTGCAGGATTGCTTGTGCACCCAGATGCTCCTACATCAAACAACCTAAGTAAGAAAAAATGTTTCATGAGTGAAGGATCATAAAAATTCATCTAGATTTGGGTTTCCAAATCCATGTTGCTTCTTCCATCTTCTTTTATTTCCATTTGATCAAATACTCCTTGTTTTCTTTGCTTGGTGTCTTCCTGATTATTCTTGAGTTCATCACTTTATCAATTTCCTTATTCTTCTTTTTTGGTAGTTGCTACACCCTTTATGTTGTGTCATGAAAATATGAAACACTCCCCCTTTTCCCACCTTTTCCTTTCAGAAACCTCTCCTTTCATTGATGAGCTAAAATTAGGTCTTCCTCCTTAAATTCTTGTCTTCTCCTTAAATCAACATGCTCTTTGTGCCTCTTGGTGCTTGTTTGTAACTTCTCTTTCATAAAATTAAATTTCTTAAGGTTATCCAATAAATTATCTTCCTTTAACCTTTGTAAAATATCTCTAACATGTTTCAAATGGCCCAAAATTTCATCTAAAACTATTGCAAACTTACCAAGGAGTGGTTTTTGTGCTTCATACTTCACCATACCTTTGATTTCCAGGGGTATTTCTTGTTCCTCTTTCATTGCCCCATCTTCTTTTGGATGAGAAACCAAGGCATACCACATCTCTTCCATTTCTATCTCTTTTAGAAATTTTTTTTCCCAAAATTACACATACTCTAGTATTGTTGCCGACTTCCTTATATTTTTCTTTCACTAGTGTCATAACATATTTTTTTGCATCTTTGGTTATTGTGTACGTTCTTTCTTCACCATCATGTATGGCCTTCTGATCATGATGCCATGGTCTACCTAAAATAATATGACAAGCATCCATAGGCATTACATCACACATAATCTCATCTCTATAATTACCAATCTAAAAACTTGTACCAAACATTGTTCATTCACTAGAAGTTGATGGCCCTTTTCCAACCACATGACTTTGTAGGGGTTTGGATGTTTTTTTTTTCTCCAAACTTAGTTTCTCCACCATTTATTGAGATACCAAATTATCTTTGCTACCACTATCTACAATCATGGTGAAACACTTTTCCCTTTCTTTGCAAATGGTTTTAAATAAATCCCTCCTTTGTATGGGTTCTTGTTGCTCCTTTTCTGGCTTTAAGAGCACTCTCCTTAACATAAGATTTTCTCCATCCTTTGGGTCTACTAATTCATTTTCTTCTTCATCCTTTACAGTAAATGTTCTCCTAGTCCTACTTTTCCCATCCTCTTGTTGCACTTGAGGGAATTCAAATTCCCTATGACCAACCTCTCCACAATTAAAACAAACTCCTAAAATCCCTCTTCCTCTTCCATAACCTCTCCTTCATTTTGAATTTTCCCCTATTCATCTAAAGGAATCTCCTCTTCCCCTCACATTTGAGCCATAATTTGTTTGATACCAGCTTGCATCTCCTTCATTTATTGGTTGTCCTTTTCCACTATTTGTTTGTTCTCTACCTATTGAAGTTTCTCCTTTACCTCTAGAATTACTTTGTTTCCTTCTTAACAAATTTTCCTCTACCTTGAGAGCATAATGGTAAGCTTCATCCACTATTCTTATCATAATCATACTAAGTTTATCTTGGATAGCAATCTACAACCCATTCACATACCTTGTAACTTGTTCTTCACCATTTTCAACATGTCCAACATGAATGCCCAATTTGTAGAATTATTTTGTGTACTCCATGAAATTCAAATCTCTTTGTTTAAAATTTTGAAGTTGGGTATGTGTAGGATCATGATAGGCCAAAAAGTGGCGATATGATGGGTATGTGTAGGGTATGTGGTTGACGAATTTTTTTTACCCAAAATTGATGAAACGAAAAGGATTTTTAAACGAGATTCTCTGCTTTCCACCAATATAAATTATGCTTTATTTTTAATTTAATAAATAATTATTATTCATTTTCTATTTGAATTAGGACTAAAGTCCTGATTAATAGGCTGATTGAAAACCATTTATAGCTTTCAAACACTATCACATTTTTTGAATCCAAAACATGCATCATATTCTATGCTTTGCATACTATAGGATTAAAAAAACAATTAATGAATTTCATGAAATTTTGACCAAGTTAAGGTGGTCAGACATACAAATTTTTGTATTTTTTAAAAGTTGTAATAAAAAATTCATAATTAATTATTTACTTGGAAAAAAATTTCAAAAAAATATGCATCACATCGGGACATGAGTCCTCTACTTATATCTAAAATCTTATAAAAAATATTATTATTTTATTGTGGTTAGGGTGGTCAAACAAACACCTACTTATTATTTTTTCCTTGAAATTTAAGTACCGCTGCATTGAAATTTCAAATTTTCACCAAATATATTTAAAATTTTTTTTAGCCTAGTAGTTTAGAAACTAGATTCAATTTGCTACAAATTCTATTCTTACATATTTCTGAAATAATATAGATAACTTAATTTGAAATTTTTATGTCAAGTTGCCTAACTCTGATTTTTCTAATTTTTTTGCCACTTAAGGGCCTATTTTTTCCATGATGATCCTGGACATACCCAGTTTCTTAAGCAAGATAACGTGTTAGTCTACAAGCAAGAATTTAGTGTTCAACTTTGTAACCATCTTCTTCCATGATTTAATCTTTTCTTTTCCTTTCCTCTATCTTTCTTTAAACTTGATCCCACCGTAAGGATGCATGTCTCTTCAACCTTGTGAAAACATATTTCACTCTCTTTTTATCATCAATGGTTTCTAAATCAAAGTATTTCTCCATCTCTGCAATCCAATCAATGAGCTCTTTTGGGTTCAAACTTCCATTGTAACTTGGTGGATCCATTCTTGGTTTGCTTCCTAGTCTAGAAAATGCTTGCAAGAACCTCTCCTCTTTATGTCTCTACAACTTCTTCCTCTTCTTCACTAACATCCTCTATATGAATTCCTCTCTGTTGTGAGGTTTCTATGGCCTCCAAGTGTGTTGTTATTCCTCTCAACATTTCCATAGCAGTTGTATTATCAGAGCCTTGTGTATGCCATGACTTCTTTTCTTCTTCCTCAACCTACTCTGATACCAAATGGTGTAGGTCAACAACCAAGAATCCTATTGGATTGTTGGTTGTTGCAGCTTCCTCACTCAACTACAGGAAAATCAAGATTCTTTTAAATAAAACTAGATAATTTGAGAGCTCAAATCAAATTTTACAACAATAGATTTGATTGGAAAATTGGAATCAACATGCTAATTTTTATTATTTAATTCTTCCAAGGCATTACAACAACAAATTTTGTCTCAACAATGAAAAGAGAATATCTATAGGCATGGATATTATCTCCAACATGAAAATTTCAAATACAAGGCACCTTCCTTCAACTCTACAACAGTAAAATCGCTCCAATGTTTCTCTTTTTCACTTGTGGATGTCCCCATTTGCTTCATAGGCAAGATTTCCCATAAATCTTTTGGTTTTCCTTTTCTTTCATCTATTGAATCTTTCTCCAAGGTCGGGCATGGTTTTTTTAAACTTTCAAGCTACATTCTCACCTATTTTTTCCCTCTTGGGTGTGGGAATCTTCCCTCATTAATTTTTTCTTGCAAAAATAAATATTTTTTTCCATTCTTCCCCTCACAAGCTCACTCCACTACCTCCTACTCTAGGTGCCCTGATTCTCCCACTTTCAATTTTATGATAAACTTTAAAATTCAAAATGGAGTTACAACATGCCAAGAATGACCTCCACTTTCCTAGGCATGGGATTTGGGAAACTCCCAAAATTCCAAAAAAATCACAATTTCTAGCACCTTTAATTCAATTTTGAATTAAACTCAAATACAAATCAAATGACTCCAAATTCGAGGAGATGATAGGAGGAATAAAATATGAACTAAAATAATTCCTACAAACACAACCAAATCCAAAAATCAAATAAAAATTAAAAACATTGGTGTGCAAGATTGCCTATGTACTTGGATGTTCTTGTATCAAATAAATAGGCTTGATCTAAGAAAAATATATATCTTGTTGTACTCATTTGGCTATTGAAAAAGTCAATATAATTTTCATCACAATGATCAATAATTTAGTAGGGTTGTAATTTGGTTGTCTAATGAATCCCAACTTGAAGGGTATGGGTAAACCGACAAAAGTGGTTTACAATTTGAGTGAGGAAGGAAAACTTTAAAAAATAGACCCCATGCCAAAAATTTTGGTTTTTGGGGTTTGAATGAACTTATTGGTTCGAGCAAA
Source organism: Sequoia sempervirens (assembly GCA_007258455.2). Taxonomy (NCBI): domain Eukaryota; kingdom Viridiplantae; phylum Streptophyta; class Pinopsida; order Cupressales; family Cupressaceae; genus Sequoia; species Sequoia sempervirens. Next base: position 8,888 of record VDFB02282759.1, on the reverse strand, counting down.
CCAAAAGAAGGTTCGCTCGAACCTTGGTTCGAGCGAACCAATTAAATGCAAGGGCCCATTGTTCTCGCAAAAAACACAAAGAAAAACCTTTTTTGAAAGGGGGTTTGCTCGAACTAGGGTTCAAGTGAACCCTAGTTCACTTGAACCCCCCTTTTCCCACCTTCTCACTCTTTGGAACCAAAAAAATCCAAAATTTTTCCTTCAAAGCTTGCTGAGGATGAAAATGGAGAGGAGACTTCAAGGACAACTAGATGATGGTAGTCCCTAATGAGCTATCCAATGAATATAATTTAATATGTTTGGTTTTAATATATGTATTTGTTTTTTAGTTTTATTAAACATAGGTTTTTCACCAAAAATCGCTCTCTATTCTGCATATGGAAAATAGCAGATTATCAATTTTTTTTTTGAAAAATATGATGCACAGATATTAAATTCTTTCATCCAACAAAAATGAATTTCAATACATACAAAAAGTTACGTTATACAACCCATTTATGTCTGAATTGTACTGGTTTGACTTCAAAACTTGATTAAGGAAAAAATATTCAATAAAACACTATGAAACCAATTGGAAGCACTAGATATCGAGTTACAAATATAAATTCAAAAAAATTAGAATTTTTATTGTTCATGGAAAAAAAGTTGTGTTATATGGTGAGTGTCACTCCATAAAAATGTCGTTTATTGAAAAAATTATTTCGAAGGAGATAGAAAAAGAAGTGCAATTTGATTCCAAAAATTTTTGAAAAAAAAATATTTAGAATCTATAGACAAAATATCACAAATCACTAGTTTGCATCATCTTCAGATTCCTCATAGTTTAGCCGCTAAAGGTGCCTGAGAGTGAATATTTAGTTAGAAAAAAATTATTTCAATGTCCAGTTTGGCCAAAAATTGTAAACCAGTATTGTGGGATCACCCGTACCCTTCATGTATCAAAATATATGATACCAACTCAAAGATGAAACATCTAAGGCATCTACATGAATCTAGATACATAATTAAAAGAAAAGGAATACTTAGAGGTCAATTACAAGTGAGATATATAAGGCTACCTATGAGAGGCCTAGGAGAATAGGATCCACTAGAGTAGACTAGTTAGATTAGTTTAAAGTTGTGCATTTGTAAGAAGAGAATTAAGAGTTGCATTGTATTCTTAAAGACCAAATCTCTAAAGAAGATCCAAGCATATTGTGATTGTGAGAGTTCAAAACATGCTAGAGTTTGATTAAAACGAAATAGTATGGAAAACCCATACCTATCATAACAAATATACCTTGAAGCTTAACATTTATTCACAAGAGAGGAAAAATATTTGGTAATGACCATATCTTCTACTTATAATACAATACTAAGAATGTAGTTATCCAAGTGTGAGACATAGATCATATTGTAATCCTCCTCACAACAAAAAAATCTAAAAGAAATGATTTTTTTTTTATAATATCATGGTCATGGGGGCTTGCTTTCATGGGGGCTTGCTTAATGAGCTCATAGGAGGGTCATCTTTTGAAAATTGAGATATTATTCCATATAGATCTTTTCATGTAATTCACCATACAAAATTAATCTTCAAATACATCTAATAAACACCAACTTGAAAGAGGTGATTTTTTTTTTTTTATCACATGGATGATGATTCATCATAATCTACTGGGGTCTTGTGAAAATATTAAGTAACAACGCATTCCCTTGTGTTTCTCAATATCACCATCAAAATTATATTTTTCTTATTAATTTCTTTGTATTTATTAGTTCCATGTTGTTGTAGTCTATTTTGTTTTTCAAGGCTTTTTTTGTCTTTCAAAGCCATCTTCAATTCATAGCTTTGGTAGAAAGCATTTAATTTAATTAAAACATTAAATTTTGTTTATTAATTCCTTTGTGTTTATTAGTTCCATGTTGCAGTAGCCTTTTATGTTTTTCAAGGTTTTCTTGATTCTTTCAAAACTCTCTCTCATTCATAACTCTAGTCGAAAGAATTTAATAATTTTTTTGATTCATTTGCATCCTATAATGTTCACATAATTGATTTTAGAAATACAATCCTATGACAAAAAATTTGAATAGAGTTCCCACTCATTGCTACAATCTTGCATACTACTATAGGGGTTTCACCACCTTTCCTTGTTATTGTTTGCATGTTTGGTGCACTATACCTATGTCATTGGGGGTTGTGACGAGGGTTTTGGTATGCTTATTGTTGGGGTTGGTGTCATGTACTATGCTTCCATGGATAGGATGAGGATTCTCTCTTCTCACCCTTTGCTTTCCAAAGCTCAACCCATGTCCTAATATGCTCAAACCCCACTGGTGATGGTTTGTGGATAAGAAGTATTGGATAATGAATTTTTGCATGCTCATTGAGGTTTTATTGGAAAGTTTAACAAGTTGTGGCCTTTTCTTATGGATTTGCATTAGCGAGTAATTATGTTGTGAAAACCTCATGCTGAAGGCTCTATCAAGCTATTTGTTTGTACTAGGGTCTTTTTAATTGTGAGCTTTCAATATTTTAAAGAAATGGAGGTGGTGTTCAAGGGTGGGCTTTGGATGTGATGTGAACATTTTATCTTAAAATATGGTTTCCTTCTTTTAATTATTACACAAAATCATTAAATATTAGGTCTACCTAGGTTAGATTGTCTAACCTTCCCTTTCAATTTTGCCAAGACTCAGGGTAATGACAATGTTATTGGGCAATTTTTTAATGTGGATTCCATTTAAAATACCAACATTAGCCACTCTACCTTTTCTTGTCTTTTGATGGAAATTGACATGTCCAAGGCTCTTCCTAGGGATGTTGTCCTTATGGTGGAGGATAGGTTGCGGATCCGATCAATTAATTATGAAGTATCCTCTTTTTTGTAGATGATGTTTCACTATTGGACATCTTGCCTCTAATGTTCTTTTACTAACTATAGGAATGTGGACTCAGGAACATTGTGGAAAAATACCCTCCTTGAATTCAAAACATGTAGTAGTAGATCTTGGTGTAGACAAGGTGGTTCATTTGGTGGTGGACTCTCTTGGGGTTGGTGCAAATTTGTTGTCCTTGGTCTAGGAGATTTCTTTTGATTGGATTTAGTCAAATTCCTCGTTATATCCCTTTTCCTCTTAGTGGATTGTGGGGGGGGGGGGTGGCTTGATCATTCTTTTCCTACAAATTTTGCATATCTCCATACATCTTTGTCAAAATTTCTTCCTTATCAAGAGAGGTGACTTAGATGGTGGTGTTGATAAAGTGATCCCCTCTTCTTTCTCCTTGGTCTTATGAATTTGATAATGGTGTGTCTTGGATGATCATCTAAAGAAGGAAGGGATGTCTTCATAAATTAGTTTTGGATTCCCATACTTGGGCTAAGGGTGTAAAAATTTCTAGGATGGGGTCAAGCACTGTGTAGGATATGGATCTTTATTTATTGTATTGTTGAGACAATTTGCCTACAATTGGTATTTGTTGTCTTTTCCTTTCTTTGCTATTGTTGTAGCCATTTGATCTCTTTCTATATGTTGTAAAGGGCTTGGGTTTCCATGATTCTCTTCAAGTTCCTAAGGAATTCAATCTAACATCCTTTAACTTAATGAGGAACCACTTAAGTGTTTTAAGGAGAACAATAGTTAGTCACTCAATAATCACTTGGTTTTATCATGCATGAGAAAATATTGTCTCCTTTGGTTGATCACTCAAGACCCTCATTGGATAAAGTATCTTTAGGGAGGGTGATTAGAGAAGTGAAGATATCCTCTATACACTCTCTAGAGTAGATAACAACTAATTATAGTTGGAGTACTCTTCTTCCCAAATAGAAGCTAAAATAGTGATAAAAAATGAGAATCCTAAAGGAAAAGAAAATATAGAAGCAACTGAAGGATGAAGAAAATATTTCTTTGTGGAAGAAAAATTTATCTTGACAAAACAATCCTTTATTTAAAAATAATATAAGTGGTAAGGCTTGAACTACTTGTTGTATCCAACTGTAACACACTTGCAACTCTTAGATTCTAATTTGTAATAAAACTTATATAGAATGTGAGATTAAGTTATAGATCCAAATATTTGTAGATGGGAAAAGTCTAGTTTTCCCTCAATCAAACCTTCATATGGAGTGTAGTATTTGAGTACTCAAGTAGGTTTTTTGTTGATACTATTGATGGTATAGATCACAATTTGCCTCTAAAACAAGTAATATCCATGTGCTTTACATGAAACATATATTTGAGAGAGTTAAAGAAAAAAGTATAATTAGAAGATTGTTCAATTATTATTATTATTTTTTTAATTTATCTTCATTTAGAATATGTAATGGTTAAATTTATTTGAACTAATTCCACATAATTTTTAATGTCTTTGTTCTAATATATATGAAATTAAATGAAAATAAATCCAAAAGTGTTGCATCATCAAATAAAATAAAAAAATCTTAACATCATAAAATATGAAATAAACAAAGATTTTTAATTAAGACAAGAACAAGAAAAGAATTCCAAAAATTTTCATAACAAGTTTAAATAAAATGAAATAATTTAAAATGTATTTCAAATTGTCAAATCTTTTTTTTGAAGGTAGAGGGTAAATCCAGTGATCTCCCATTTAAATCTCAAGTCTACATATAGCCATCAGAATGGGATATCTTGTTGATTGAAGAATTCACTTTGGAGAAATTAAGAGATCTTTTTGTAATAGGATCCCCTTTGGTGGATTGTGTAGTGCAAAAATTGATTGCCTTGGACCTACCTAAAGTAATACCTCAAAGATGTGCCAAAGACATCATTGTGTCCATCTTCCCTTCAAACCTAATGGATTTTCTCAAGGACAAGGGGATTGATTTTGTGGTTGTAGAAGCTTGTATAAATGAAATCTATATTCCTCCAATGAAGCTAACTTAGTCAACCCTTGATGCATATGATCTTATCAAAGAGGAAATTGATGTTGGTGGAGCATTTCATCTTTCCTTATTGGTGGCTTATGGTCAAGAAAATAACATCCTCATAGTGTGTGCAATTCATTTTCTCCTTAAAAATGCCAACATCCATGGTATAAAAAAAGGAAGTAGGAGGAAAGGAAGGAAAAGAAAATGGTGGTAGAAAAAATAGTCATATATGTGAATGAAAGCTCCAACAATAATAATTAAGTGATTTTATGTGTACCTTTCTTTCCTTAGACTGAGATAATTATCTGTATATCCTTAGATTGAGATAATTATATCTATATCCTTTATGTTAAGGTCTTTGACGATTGAAGTTCATTCCATTCTTTACCTATCTTCTTTTATGAAGTAACAAATATTTTGATTTTTGTACATTTTCCCTTATATCAAATAGACATGACCCCCTTAATCACTTTCACCTAATGCTAAAAAAGTTAATATATTAAGCATAAATCAACCCTTAAAATCAACACAAAAGAGATTTTAAAATATTAAAGAACAAGTGAAGATAAAAAAAACAATAAACTATTGATGCAATTTAGAGTGGTCTCTTCTATATTCCATTCAAGCCCCCTTTATAAATCTCCAAAATTAAAAAAAAAAGATTTTTGTTACGTGGATATTTAACATTAGACAACCAAGACTTTTTTAAGAAAAAAGAGAAAAAATGAAGGAAGAAAGAAATAATAAAGTGGATTCATCTACCAATAGTGTCATAGTATGATGGTAAGTTTTTGTGGTGTTGTTCTTGCCATCAAGGTTCAAACCCCACCGGGCTATAATTATTGAATGTTTAAATTGGGGATGAGATCCCTCATTTATGACCTCATTGGTTCATAGCTCTAGGTCAAAAGTGTTTACCAAAAAAAGTAGCTACATCTATAATAAAATATTTTATCTTAGATTAAGAGAAACAAATTGATAATTAAATTGAGGATCCTAGCATAGAATAGCCAAGGTTGTACATAGAAAAAGGGTATTTGGATAAGTTGGATATTGTACAATATAGATAAGAGTTTCCTTTCCCAAACTGGGGAGCATGATGAAATTCAAATTTCCATATGGAACATCTTGAAGAAGTCTCTCTAGAGAATTGGAGAATTCTCGTTATGTTAAAAAAAAAATGAGTACTAGAGTATATTAGTAATTTAATCATGTAAAACATTATAGAGAGAATTAGAGATATAGAATTACATAGAAAATTTAGTTTATTCAACTATTTATTTTGTATATGGCATATCTTTGAGAAAGGTCTATGGTTGTTATATTTTTCCATTTCACCATTATATTATTTTTTGAAATTTGTTACAAAATTGCATATATAGTTTAGATTTTGAAGATCAAATGTTGTTGTGAAGTTGAACCATATCCTTGAGAAGTGAAACATTTTTCTTGATTAGTCTCTCATCCAGGCTTGGTAGTTATAGAGTGTAATTGATTACTAATATGTCTTTGATGACTGGGTAGATGACTTGACATACTATGAGCCTCATGGATGCCAACTTTTTTGACATCTTAATAGTTCTAATTGTGGCTACTAGATCACTCTTAAGATGATATGGTAAACACACTTGCAATTTGAATGTTGTGGTTTTAATAGGTGTATTGGACCCTATCAAAGCTTAGGTAGAAACTATAAAGTGATTGGAAAAATAATGTTTGTTGTGAAGTATTTATCTCTTTGGAAAATGTGTTGTGTTATTGCAGAAGCATGTGTGATATTTTCTATAGATCGAATATATGTATCTTTGTGTACCCTAGAGCATATGGAAGATGATTTTGTGTAATGTAGACTTGAGAAGTAGCTTCATAGCTTTTGCATGCCACAAGTATGTCTTGAATGTTATCATAGGTACATTTTTTGGAAAACCTCCCAGATCACTTACCCATCCTTGTGAAGTGATAATCTTGATTGCATTGAGACTAGTTCGTAGGTCCAAATATTTTCTACTAGTTATTTCTTGGTGAAGTAGTTTGCTTCCTATGGGATATGAAATTCCTTGACAAATTTGTATATAGGTAGAGAAGATTTCTTGTCAAACATGGTTTAAAATATTTGATCTTTCATTGCCACTATGGGTTAGTTTGTAGGTGAAATTTAGATATAGAATAATGAGTATGCATAGCTATATGGTATAATGATACATGGGCATTCAAGCTCACAAGAAATCTTGCATCACCAAAAATATATTTTATTTTCATGTTCAGTATTTTGTGCATTTTTGGTGTAGGTTGGAGCTTAAAGAGAATATTCTTTTGAAGTTTTGTAAGGATATAATTATTTTTTTGTGAGTACTTTATTTCCATTTCATACATCAAGGTCAAACATGGTGTTTAATTTGATTTGTAAAATTGCATAATTTCAAGGTTCTATTTCAAGGTTCTAGGGGTTGAAATGGTCTATTTACCATGGTGGAAGGGGATTTTGAAGGAATTAATTTTCTCAATTTGGATGCCTAGGGAAGTGTGCATAATACAAGCGACTCTTGGCATTCCATTTTGGTCTTATTTTTTCAATTTTGGTTCCTAAAATGGACAAAAAAATAGTAATTTTTGGAAAACAAATTAATGGATTTTCAATTTCCAATTTGGGGTGAACAAGCACAACCTGGTTATTGATTTTGTCCATTTTTCAAATGCATATATAAAAACAATATGTTTGATATAGTACAACAACTTTGGATGACACTTTTAGAAGCAACAATCTATAATGCTTTATTTCATTTTTTGTAGGAATTTTAAGGGTCAACAAAAGAGCATATTTGGAAACCACTTTTTGGTGTTTTACATAGTTGAAACCCTCTATAAATACAACCTTTCATGGTGTCAAGAAGCATAAATCAAAAGAAGAAAGTTTGAGGAAAGAATTTGTAGTTTTCTCTAGAGGATTGCATGAAGGAAAGTGTAGAAAAATAGCTTTCCAAAAGGAGAGGAATAAAATAAGAGAAGAAGAATGTTGCAAGTGTTTTTTATTTGTTCAAGGAAACCATGAGAGATATAGGATGAATGTAAAAAAAAGATTTAAAAAGAGGGGTGAAGCCAAGAAATTTGAAGGAAAGACACTTAGAAGATTTAAAGGCATGAATTGCCTAAAAAATCATTGTAAAATTTCTGAAATTTATTTCTAGTTGAAACCCTCACTATATGTAATTGTTCTTGAGGGATTTTGTTGTATGGATGTAAATATGAAAGTGATAATAAATATATGTTTTAGATCTTGAACTACAAAATATATGTTGTCCTTGATATATGTGCAAGAATGTGGGCTGGATGAGATGTTAAGGATACAAGACTGGGTAGTTTGATAAGACCCCCTAATATTGACTATAAAAAATGGCATCAGAGTAGGTATGATGTTGTAATGTGTGTGAGTAGAAGGATTTCAGATTTGATGTATTTTTCTATGATGTTGTAATGTGTGTGAGTAAAAGGATTTCATATTTGATGTATTTTTCTATGTTGTGTAAAATAAGAGCTCAATAATATTTTTGTTGCAATTTATAAATGCAAAGAGCTAAGGTTTGTTGAGTTATGAGGATTTGTTTTGTGTAATTATTTTGGGTTGCCCTCTAGTAGAAATAAGGCTGGGTAGAAGGTGTAAAAATATCTTCCTCTATGTGAAAGTAGGTAGAGGGGGTTATGAGAGGTACATTGTCCAAAATATTTGTCAGGTAGAGGGTAGTTGTTGCTTTGTGTAGGTTTTGTTGCAAATTGTGAGTGGGTTGCAAGTGTTTGTAGAAATAACATGAAAGAAAAGTATGAGGTTGGACTTGGGTAGGGTTGTAAAAAATTATTTTATTGAGAGGAGAGAAATAATTTTAGAGGAAGATAGTTGGGATATTTGGAATAAGTGTGCAAAAATATCTAGGAGGTAAGATGTCTTGGAGGAAAGTAAGTTATGAAAGGAAAGAGGAAAGAAAAATGAAATAATATGGGAGAAGTTGACTCCTATAATTT
>VDFB02282758.1:0-16679 GCA_007258455.2 Sequoia sempervirens | reverse complement strand
CTATGTTGTCATAAAGTTTTAGACTCATCAAACTAAACTGCAAAGACATGCATTCAACTTTTTTTCTTAAAAGCCCAAGTGGTAGTGTTGTCTACTGAAATTGCACCCTTATCAAGTTGCAGAAACTTGATACTTCAGAGAAACATGGGATCATTTCAAGGTTGTGGGTCACCTAAAGCTGAAATGAACCTCTGGAGAAGGCCGGCTTCCTTTTGGTATCATCACCTAACTACTGATCTTCGTAAGGAAAAGGGAGGAGTGCATTAAAATGAAAATTAAATCCCATGGTGATACACCAAATTGACAAGAGCAATGAGACAATCAGGATACACTTGAATACTAATGATGGATATGGGACTACACAACACGTTTCTATAGATTATGCATAAGTATTTCACAAACAAGTTTGACATGCACACACTTTTAAGAAGGAAAAGAAATTTTTCACAAATTAAAATTTCATGTGCAATTCAGTAAAACACAATTTGTAACATGTATAATACTATGTTTGCAAAGAAATGCATGCTAACATGAGACAAAGCTATAAGGAAATAGAAATATTTCACGAAGTAGCTTGATCAATCACCTAAAAATGCACAATATTTTGCAAGAATCAGAAGAAAAATTGAACCATCAATGGTAACCAAGGTAAATTCTATATATCATGCTCTAAATGAGTTTCAAAAGTTTTCTAATCTGAGATAGGACTGCAAAATTCAAACTCCTGAAAAGCATAAGAAATAGTCCCTTACAAAGAGGCAAAAAATGACATATACAAAAAAGTGTCGGCCCCTACCCTAGGGCTTATGAAAATGAATCGGTTGCCAAACACATCGACCTTCAGATCTTTTTTCTTTTTTGGAATACAGTTAATATTGCATTCAATGTGTATCCCCACTGTCCATGTCGGTGAAGGATCGGTCCAGGAATGGCCCTCAGATCTTTTGCAACAATCGCATTAACTTTTGGCCTCTGTGTCCACCCTCAAACTTCGTTGCAGGGCTACCTTGAATTTTCTTGAGCGGCATCATAAATTTCAGTCTACCCCTCACCAGTAAACACCACAACTGTCATTGTGACTTGAGGTTTTTTCCTTTATGCCCTTTTCCCGCTCAAGAACATTCTACAAATTGATCATCTTCGAGAAGCAGTATCCAATGTCCCTTGCTGTCAGACCTCCATAGAGACAACATTATTTCCTTTGAACCAATCCCTCATCCTTTGATCACATAGTAGATCCATACCGCTCGCATTCTGTTGAAACAAATCATCGAACGACCACCTTCAAACAAGCTAACATAATCACCAACATGGCAATAAGGTGTCCACCATTTCATATGCCACAAAGGAAAACCACATGGCAGTTGCTTGCGATATCACAATCCTTCGATTCACCATTGCAGGATAGCAGGCGACCGTCGATCTTGAACATAAATGATCTCATTCATTTGACACAACTACTAGCCCTGCCATTAACTATCGAGCAGCTCCTTTGCCAAGATTAAAACATCTCCGTCAATTTTCAGCACATGCATCATGCAAATGCTTTAGTAACTTGTCCTTTTACTCCTTCGGCTTCATTAGGTGGGACACGTGGTAGAATCTCACTGCTACACAATAGATAAAAAGTGAGCACCTTCTGATTGCAAGATAGTGAGCAAGGGCCAAGATCAAACGACAATTGATCAAAAGTCAAGCGAACATCATCTCCCAGAAAGGGCACATGGTGCCCGCCCGTGATATCGCAATCCCATAATTCTTGATCGCGAGATGGCGGGCGTTGTTGATCTTCGAAGGAAAATGATCAACGCTAGTGCAAACAACATACTCCTTTGATGCAAATGTCCCCCCATCTAGCCTTCATGAACACTTGAAAACATAGTCTTCCTTGCCTATTTGAGCCAGCGGGTGAAAATCAGGTAACATTTATGGCGACCTCAGCTGGATGTTTTCCTAGTAAACATGCAGACTAGTAGCCTAGACTTATCCATTGGGCATGGAGTCACTTGGTAACTCAGAGGTTGACTTAAAACATTAGCTTTGTACATGGCTCAAACACATTTGTAACTCAAGAAATAGATCACTTAGAAACTTATGAAAACAAGAAACTATAGAAGCGAAACTATTTATTGTGCTGGAACAACACTTAGAGAATTAAAAAATTGCAACTAAACCTACCCTACACTAACCAGCAAGAAACTTTTCAAATGAAACCATTTACAGGATGACTGAAATAGCTGCCCCTTCTTCTCAATATGCAATAATTATCATGCATGATGACAATTAAAAGAGGACGATGCTCTAATAAATATTTAATAAATTGATGCAGAAATTTATGAAAAAGATAAAGAGATTCACTACCCTCCTTAAATAGATCATATGTAATGTTATTCAAGGGAGGATGAGTGAATTGGACATACTCTTTTTTAACTACCAGTGCATCCTTGATAACATCTTCTATTGTTTCTTCATGTATGGGTGCAAGATTGATCATTGGTGTTGTATTGAACTCCATTTGGGAAAAATATCTGATAGGGCAACCTTTGGTAAGGGTACAGCTTGAACCTTCCTTGCTAATCTCTTGCTCATGAGCTGCCACTTTATCATCTTGTTGGCTAAAAAGGTTGAATCCTTGTGGTTGACTTGGTGGAAAAGCATTAACCTTCTTAGTATGCTCATGCTTTCCAAAATGAACACTCATTCCTTCAATGGAGAACAATGAGATGGCTTCCTCCAACACACTTTCAATCAATTCATCAGCTTCTGGCTCCTTTATAGACCAGAATGGAAGCTACTTATAATTCTCATCATTACTGGAAGAATTATATTCTGATTTAGGCTTGTCTTTTTCAACGAAAGAAGACAACAATTCAAGTGGTGATGAAGTCTCAAGTTCTTCTCTACAATGGAATGGAAGCTCCTCCAACCATTTATGACTTTGCAAATCCGGTTCATGAGGCTCCTCCTTTAGTTTGAACACCTCTACAAGTTGTTGCTCAAGATCATCATAACCATCAACTTCTTTTGATTCTTCGCCATCCAATCTTGAATAAAATTGTTCAATAATACATGTGCACAACTCTTCAAAAAGCTCAACATTGGCTTTCTCATCCATAACACATTCAAAAACATCAAAACTCTTACCTTGGAGGATAGAATCAGGTTCAATTTCAGGCTTTTCTTCCTACATTAAGCCTCCCTTGTCTTGCTGGTTGCCACCAATTAGCAACTCACCAATGCTTTCTTGGTGTTCTAAAATAGTTACGCCATCTTGGAGAGGTTTTGTTTGTGTTATCTGATACTCTTTCAAAGCCATTTGCAACAGGTTTGGAGTTCTAGCCTCTTCCATGGTGAGTGAGCTTGAGTTAGTTTGATCAAGGGTGTTCTCTTTAGCTGCAACACTCTACTCTTTGAAACTCCCCTCAAGTTGCCTCTTTTGAAAATCCTCCATTAGTTGGTGTTCATAATCTGAGTAAGCTTGAGTATTTTTCACTTAAGCAGACAACAACTTCATTTGTCCTTCCTTAACAGCTATTTCCTGTTTAAGGTCTCCCTCAAATTGGATTCTTTTTGCCACTCTTTCTTGATCATAAAAGTAGACTTGCTCAGCCATTTCTTGCTATTGCATAATGGTACCCTATTACATCTTGATATCAACCAACATCGTAGATAGACATGCAAGCACCTTACTAATATCGTTAATCTTCATATCATGAAGAGCCTGACTTAGATCCCATAATGTATGGTCAATTTGTTGGAGCAAGTCCAATATGTTCTGGTATGGATGTGTAGGAGCAACATACTCATGATATGGAGGGTAATAGTAAGCATCTTCATGAATATTTGGCATCATTTCAGTCAAAGAGTTGGAAACTCAGACTAATAGATTCTTTTGAGACATACCCACACTTGTGCCTATGAAATCATAAGATTTGAGCTCGAAGTCACCAGGTGTCATTCAAACTGCCTCTAAAGGCTGAATGATATTGAGGTAGACACCCAATCTCTCAGTATGCTAAATTTCTTATTAACGCACTGGCTTTTTTGCTACTTCCCAAACTTAGAGCCACCATGATATGCTAATGTTATCAATCTGAATACTTGAAACTCACTGGCTGCATATCAAAACCAGCAATAATATGTACTCTTTAAGTTGTTTAGATTCTAACAGTCCCACCGGGCATTGCAAAATTGTTATCTCTTTTGAAATTGCACCCTTATCAAGTTCTAGAAACTTGATACCTCAAAGAAACATGGGATCATTTCAAGGTTGTGGGTCACCTAAAGTTGAAATGAACCTCTGGAGGTCGGCTTCCTTTTGGTATCATCACCTAACTACTGATCTTCATAAGGAAAAGGGAGGAGTGCATGAAAATGAAAATTAAATCCTATGGTGATACACCAAATTGACAAGAGAAATGAGACACTTAGGTTACACTTGAATACTAATGATGGATATGGGACTGTACAACAAGTTTTTGTAGATTATGCATAAGTATTTCACAAACAGGTTTGACATGCACACACTTTTAAGAAGGAAAAGCAATTTTTCACAAATTAAAAGTTCATGTATAATTCAGAAAAACACAATTTGTAACCTACATAATACTACATTTGCGAAGAAATGCATGATAACATGAGACAAAGCTATAAGCAAATAGAAAGATTTCACAAAGTAGCTTGATCAATCACCTGAAAATGCACAATATTTTGCAAGAACCAGAAGGAAAATTGAACCATCAATGGTAACCAAGGTAAATTCTATATATCATGCTCCAAATGAGTTACAAAAGTTTGCTAATCTGAGAGAGGATTGCAAAATTCACAAACTCCTAAAAATCATAAGAAAAACTCCCTTACAAAGAGGCAAAAAATGCCATATATACAAAAAATTGTCAACCCTTGCCCTAGGGCTTACGAAAATGAATCGGTTGCCGAACATGTCAACCTTCAGATCTTTTTTTTTAATGCAGTTAATGTTGCATTCAATGTGTATCCCTATTGTCCATTTCGGTGAAGGATCACTCTAGGAATGGCCCTCATATCTTTTGCAACAATCGCATTAACTTCTGGCCTCCATGTCCACCATCGAACCTCATTGCAGGGTTGCCTTGAATGTTCTTGAGTGGCATTATAAATGTCGATCTACCCCTCACCAGTAAACACCACAACTGTCATTGTGACTTGAGGTTTTTTCCTTTCTACCCTTTTCCCACTCAAGAACATTCTGCAAATTGATCATCTTCGAGAAGCAATATCCAATGTCCTCTGTTGTCATACCTCCATAGAGACAACATTACTGCCTTTGAACCGATCCCTCATCCTTTGATCACAGAGTAGATCCATACCACTTGCATTCCTTTGAAACAAATAATCAAACAGCCACCTTCAAACAAGTTGAAATAATTGCCAACACGGTGATAAGGAGCCCACCATGTCATATGCCACAAAGGAAAACCATGTGGCAGTTGCTCACGATATCGCAATCCTTCAATTCACCATTGCAGGATGGCGGGCGACTGTCGATCTTGAACATAAATGATCTCATTCATTTGACACAACTACTAGCCCTGCCATTAACTATCGAGCAGCTCCTCCACCAAGATTAAAACATCTCCATCAATTTTCAACACATGCATCCCGCAAATGCTTTAGTAACCCATCCTTTTACTCCTTCGGCTTCATCAGGTGGGACACGTGGCAGAATCTTGTTGCTATATGATAGATAAAAAGTGAGCACCTTTTGATTGTGAGATAGCGGGCAAGGGCCAAGATCAAATGACAGTTGATCAAAATTCAAGCAAACATCATCCCCCAGAGAGGGCATGTGGCCCCCGCCTGTGATATCACAATCCCCTAATTCTTGATCGCGGGATAGCGGGTGTCATTGATCTTCGAAGGAAAATGATTGACGGCAGTGTGAACACCATACTCCTTTGATGCAAATGTCCCTCCATCTGGCCTTCATGAACACTTGAAAACATAGCCTGCCCTTCCTGTTTGAGCCCGTGGGTGAAAATCGGGTAACAAGTAGGTCATTGTTCATTGGAGCCCATTCAAGATGAACTTGGAATTGAAGGAAGTACTATAAACCATCTATTTGAGGTTTGTCTGTAGTAAGAAATTGAGATTAGCAATAATTAAAATAGAGTAGGAATTTAATTCTTGCTCCATAATATCCACCAATCATTTTTTTTTAACTATGGATCTATACAGTAAATAATTAGATTTTAATCAAATTGCATAAAAAAATCTCAAGGACTATCTTAGGTTTACTATTAAATATGATAGAAAAAAATATGGCATTTGTAGGGGAAATTTCAAGAGTAAATATAAGCTACGTACAGATACCAAAAAGGAAAAATAAAATTGACATATATTAACATCGTTGAGATCAACTTGGCCAAAAGACCTTTACAGAGCAATTTGATTTACATATTTAATGGTAATATCCATATATAATTGTTGGAAGGATTTGACATGGAATTACAAAAAAGTGGCAGTGGTTAACAAACTGAGAATGTTAGGGAGGAGTTTTACCAAGGAAAGAAGAAATGACTTTAAATTATTAATGAAATTCTTCCATTATTTGCATTGTTGTTATGTCATAGGATTGACTTCATCATCTCCTTAGTAGTGGAATGAGGAATCATTAATTATCATATTTGTCAGGAGGCGCAAGGTACTAGTATTGGTATGGGGATAGGGACTCCAATCAAATTAGGGTACGTGAGTTAAATGAATAAGGAGATAGCTATTTTATATGTAAATGATTCACCAAAAAATTTGGGTATGGGGACTGGTACATTGTCTATGTTCCCAAAATGGAGTTTCCCAACAACTATATTAATTATTATTCTTAGTTCATTTCCCATATTTAAAATTTTATGATTTTGTAGCTTTTTTGCAGTTTCTAAGCATTATCTTCATTTTCAAAGCAGAACACTGCATGTGCATACATCTATGTATTTGTTTCTAGCAAGCTTGTCACAAGCAATGAAATCCTTGTTGACTGAAAATGGACTTGTTGCAAAATACCTGATCAATTACACATAGTCAATATAATATTGACAAATCACTCACTCTCTAAATCACCCAAGTTGTGAATTTAATCTTTATTGTCCTCAACATGAATGAGAAACTCATTTTATTTTGGTATGGTGATCGTTTTTGTCATCTCCTCACACCATTTGTAGAAATTGTTTAGTTATGTTTCAAATTTTTAAAAGGAAGAAAGGGAAAGCTCACTTTTAGATTTTTCTTTTAGTAGTTTCCAGTTTTAGTTTTCCAGTGTCCAAGATCAATAGGACAAACAATTGAATGATTGCATTTATATTAAGGATGTTTCAGAGTTTAGAACTGTATACTGAGCATTTTCCTAGTGAGTTGTATTAGTTAGTTTACCTCCATTTGCATGCATGTGTTTCATGAAAATGATATAAAAAATAATCTTTGTAGATAGAGGCTTTCTGGGTGTGATTAATTTGTATGCATTTATTTTAGGATAGCACAAAATCCCCACAGAGAAAGTATGACAAATTTATTTTCCTTCGCAATAGGATGTCCTACAAATTTTTATATGCCATTTTCCTGTCTGCCCTGCTTACCCTTACTCATTTTCCACATTTTTGGAGACATGCAAAAACAACCCTAACCATTGATTGAGAAATTTCATTCATGTTTTAACCCCTAACTTCAGGAATTTCATGTGTTAATCTACCTGCCAGCTGGTCTTGTAACTTCCTTCCTAGACAGTTTTTTGTTGCAATTGGTCTTACCTTTACAAGGTTTTCACTTGATGTGAAAATGGCAGGATTGATTTTTTTTAATTTATGTAAAGTGGATTGCATGATGCTGAAGTAATCTTAACTTTGTCCATATATTCATCTTCAATCTTGGGGTTTTTGGTTGATTGTTTGCACTTTGCAAAAGTATCAAAGAAGTGGAATAATCCTAATGACTAGGTTGTTAAGAGATTATTTTAGGTTGAACATCTTCAATGCTTGCTCACAAGAAAAGAAAGCATGAAATGAAATGTAAATTTTTCCTTTTATTTTTTGGGGGAGAAATGTGGGCCCAATAATTAATGGGTTCTCTCGAACCCTAGTTCGATCAAACCCCTTTATGGTTCAGTCGAACTTGTAGGTTCATGCGAACCCCTACAACAAATTTTTTTGCCATGGGGTCATTTTTTCTCAATTTTCCTTCCATCAAATTGTAAACCACTATTGTGGCTTCACCCACAAACAATGTAAAAATCATGATGTAAATAGACGGTGGGTGCCAAAATGTAAACCTTAAATCTTCCTTAATTCAAAATGAACAAATCTAAGATTCTTATGAAATAATAAATCATGTTTTAAAATGCAAACAAATTACAAGATAAACTAAAGGGTGTGTGCAAGAAGTTGAGTCCACTTTTTGGCCAAAAAGTGGATGTGTTTTCCCTGATTTTCAGAATTTGACACATTTGACCTTAAAATTTGAAGCCTTAGAGATGGAATCTTCAAAAAAGTTACTAATCATAAAATGTAGTAATCGGAGTCTAGTTTCCAAATATTTAAAAATTTATTTCAATACCCAGATTGTAAAAATTGAGTTTCAATAGGCATTTCTAAAAACCACTATTTAAAAGTCACTTTTTTATACCATACCATGCATGTGTACAATATCCATATTTTGACCTAAATTATCAATTTTTGCCAAATCTTTTGGGAAAATATTTCAGACTCACCTAAACTTGTTTTGATATTTTTGTAATTTTTTTTATTGAATTTTTGTTAAATTTTATTAGGCACATTTCTGTCAGCTTTGAAAACTACCGTGGTAATGCACACGATAAGATGACCTAAACTTACTTAGCCTTTTTGATTTTATTTTTTTAAATTGAAAAGAATTGTCTACAAGTTTTGTCTTCGCAATCCATTCACAAAATGTTATGCTGATCAAAAGTTATTAAAATACTAAAAACCCAACACCAAAGCTTTATGGACTAGTTTCATTAGAAATTAATTGAAAATAGAAAAAATGAATTATTAAAAATTACATATTTGAATCAGACTATCTCATCTAGGTTGGTTTACCTTTAATTTTTTTGCAAAATAGGTCTTCAAGCATATGTCCAAAGTCACTATTTTCCTGTGACATTAACAAGACCTTCAAGTTGCAGGTCAAACCAGGTCCAAAGCTTAGGTTTGGGTCCCCAAGCCATTTCTCGAACCAAAAAAAAGCCAAAAACCCGCCTAAAAATTCATAATTTAAAAACGGATCCCATTTCAATATTAAAACATTTTATGGGAGCCCTATGAAATGAGATCCCATTTTGACATTTTTTCCTTAAAAACAAAATTTCAAATGGAAAGTTTTCAAATCCGGATCCCATTTTGAAAATTTTGAAAAATGAAAATTTTTCAAAAATTGAA
Source organism: Sequoia sempervirens (assembly GCA_007258455.2). Lineage (NCBI taxonomy): Eukaryota > Viridiplantae > Streptophyta > Pinopsida > Cupressales > Cupressaceae > Sequoia > Sequoia sempervirens. Next base: position 7,257 of record VDFB02282758.1, on the reverse strand, counting down.
GTTTCAAAAATAAAATCTTTTCAAAATGTAATATCCTGTTTTGAAACTTTCCATTTTGGAAAAATTCAAACGGATCCCTTTTTAACTTTAGGCTCGAGATCCCCGGCTAAACGCGATCTCGCTGCAGTAAGTCGATTTCATTTTTTTGCCTAAGGCAAACTAAAGCAAAAACTTCCACATTTCGTGGACTCGTCTTCTTGTATTTACCCTAAAGCATATAAAACATGAAATAAATCCTCTTTCATAGTGGATTGGTGCTTCTATGGAAAGAAGCCCTTTCCCAATCTTTTGCTAAGCTCCATGATATTGATGATATGAAATGCTATGAAAATATGATATAGATTCAACTGACAATGATATGGAGAAAGATCTAAAGATTGTGGAGTTGTGGAGGATTAAACCAATGGAGATGAACTTTATTTATAGAATAGAATGATATAAGAATTCCAAACATGGAGGATGTGGGATTAAAAACAAGCCAATGAAAAGAGGCCACTTGTCAACTTGTGATAGGTTGGAGGATGAGCACATTTTGGTCAATGTGCCAAAGAGAGGGAGATTTCAAATTTGAATTTGAAAGTTAAATGATGAGTTTGACTTGTGCAAAGGACATGTAAGAGCCATGTAAGAGCTCATAAATTCTTTGTTGGATGTACATGTCCACTTGTTTTTTAATTCAAATTTGAGGGAATATTCCTCAAAAATGCCATGTTGAGAGAAAATGATGATTTTATAAATGAATTAAAATGATTTATGGGTGCAAGTGGGAAAAGTTAGAGGATGTGATGGGTGGTTAGATTAGGTTAATCAAGATTAGATTAGCTTAGAAGATGATGTTAGATATTTTTGACCCATTTAACTTAAATATTTTGATTTATTTAGATCAAAAAGAGATGGAATATGCATTTGGATTTCAATTAAATAAAGTTTGGTTTATTTAATTAAAAGGTTGATGTGAGACATAAATTAAACAAAATTGATTAATTTAATTTAAATGGATAACCTTAGGAATAAAGACCTGATTTACTTGGTGAAAGGATTTGATGAGTTTGATTAATTTAATGAGCAGATTAATATGAACTAAGTGCATAATGCTAATTTCACGGTGTCTACATTTTCCCTCTTGGAAGCAATGTACTTGTTGTGTTGGTTCAAAGAATAAAACTTATCGCTATCAAAATTCAAAACCAATTCTTTCTCAATGCCCTAGTGGAAAGAAGCAATATTTGCCCTCAAGAGATCAACAGTGGATTCGATTTGAGGCTGATCCTGATAGTCAGCGATGGATGGTAATGGATGATGATGCAATGAGATAGTTTTAAAGACGCTTAGGAATAACAAATCTTATGAAGCACTCAAATAACTTAAAATGATGATAAGATGCATGGATGAAGGAATGATGTGGGATATGTTATGATTATGCAAATGTATGATTTTATGAGATGTTTAGACTAACATATCTATATTATGATGATGAAAATGCATGTGAGATGATGTGTAGAATGCTGATGGTTTGTGGATGCAAGATGAATGCACTGATGATGATGGTTAACTATTCATGACGTGATGTTAGTGCGGGAAAGAAGAAATCAGGTGATGACAAGCGGATCCAACAAGTCCATGATCTGATGAGACTTTATTAGAGATGATGATGATGATGATGATGATGATGATGATGACGATGATTTTCTTATCAAGGATTGGGATTTTAAAAGGGCTACTTACCCGTATATGTTTGATAAATCACGTCGCAAAGTATGATGGCATCAATGTATAAATACAGTTCCAGGATGGGTGTACCTAGTGCGTAAATCGTGTGATGACAAATTTTATCCAACAAGTCCATGATCCTGGATGAGACTTTATTAGAGACGATGATGAGATGATGATGATGATGATGATGATGATGATGATGACGCATGATTTTCTTTATCAAGGATTGGGATTTTAAAAGGGCTACTTACCTTATGTTTGATGGGACGTAGTAAGGATACCGTATAAATAAACCAGGGATGGTGTTGTACCCCAAGTGCAAATGGACTTTGACTCTATTGGTAAATAGATAGGGTTTTGTTCACACTTGACATACGCGAACCTTGCTAGGACATACCTAACAAAACAAGTATTCGGCCAAGCTATTTTGGCCAAGAACATCCAACAAGCACAAAAAAAAAGGATAATGATCATTGCCCCATTCCTATCTCTCTAAATCCTTCGTTTGGATATCATCGAGAGGTCGTTGGAATGAGTGCAATAAGATAAATCAAAAGAAAAGATCAAGTATGCAAATAAGCCAATGTTCTTCATATCTCTAGCCAAAGGGATTTGTTTTGATAGGATAAGAATCCAAGTGATATCCAAAATGATGCCCATTGTCAGAACAATATATCCTAGGATGTGCATTGTATAGGATGATGATGGGTTGATAAGTTGATTAATAGGTTGTTTATATAAGGTTGACTAACATGTTTGAAAATGATCAAGAGTTTGATTTTGCATTTAACAGTTTGTTGCTTTGATTTTGATTTTACATTTGAAGCTTACTTTTGCTGATTGTTGTGATTGTTTTTGTATGTTTTGCCAAAGGATGAAGGTGACGATTAATTTATTATGGATGATTGATTATTTCGAGTGAAAGAAAAATGGGATGGATGGATTTTTTAAAATATTTGGATGTTTTTGGAGTTTTGCAATGTTTTTGAGGATTTTTTTGAATTTTGATGTCTCGGGGGCTGATAAAAAATTAGCCTTTCCTACGTTTAAGCTTAGAGATGACGTAGTTCAAATGCCATGTTTTTAATGTTTTCTGATTTTTATGAATGTTTTTGTATTTTTCAATGTTTTGGATGTTTTTATATTTTTCACATGATTTTGATGATTTGGATATAGATGTGTGTGATGATATCAATGATCTTTTTTGGGATTTTGTTGAAGACCAAGCTAAGGTTGACTAAATGAATTGATGGATTGACAATGATGATAACATTGTTGACGATGCACAACAATGCAAGGATTTGATTGATTAGGATTGATGACAATAACATTGTTGAGGATGCACAACAATGCAAGGATTGTTTGATCAAGATTGATGATGATAACATTGTTGAGGATGCACAACAAAGCAAGGATAGTGTTAAGCAACACAAGGTTCAAGAAGGATATCCCAAGATTGTGGATTGATTGGATTCGATTGATCATGATTGGTGAAGCTTGATTTGGAATAAAAGTTGTTTGAATGATTTGATGTGATACTGATGTGCAAATCAGATGTGACTGATATTGATTGTTTGGATTGATGGTCAATGTTCAATGAAGACTGATAAGGAATGTCTTCTCGTCAAAATATTACATGGGCTAGTGATTTGGTTTTTTGGCTTACAAATGTATTGACCAATTTAATTTGTTAATTTTGGATCACCACATAAGTTGGAGGATATAGATCAAGATTTATTGCCAAAGCAAGATGTAAATATCTACCCCTGGTGTCTAGCAACATGTGGAATGCCATGTGTAGATGCTCGGATAGATGTATGGATGGATGGATAGGCATTATTTTTTGATAAGATAAGGTGTTTGCATGGAGGAATGCTTCATTGGATAATGCTTCATGGCTCATATAATGTTAGATAGGATAGGATCAATGAAAACAACCCATGTCAAGATGTTTACCATAAGCAAGCATAAAGTGTGCACCAAACTTTGTCAAGATCAAGATAACTTGACCATGTATGGGTATGGATGAAAATGGATTGGATAAATGGTTTATGGATGAATGGATTTATTATGGTTGTATGACAGAATGTTGGATTTATTATGTGATGGGATAAGATAAGCTTAATTTTGAACTAGCGCATACGTATACGCCGCTTCTGGCCATGAGATTTCATTTTCTGTAGGTTATCATGGTACCCATTCAAAGTGTCACTTCCAGAAGTAGTTTCACCAGAGGGCTTATTTTTTCCTTATTGTTTTCAACTTTTTTATTTTTATTTTTTGGTTTTTCTGGAAGACTCATGCTAACCCACCTAGTGGTGTTTATGTAGATGCTTTTGTCATAATGTGCCATCGGTATCCTGCCTGAAGAAGTTGCTTTGCTAAGATACGTGCACTTGAATGTAGCTTTTGGGATACCTAATTTGCTTTATCGATATTGCAGTTAACTTTGTCTTTGTGCACACATTGTGATAGAGTGCCTTTAGAATCCTTATGATGAAGGGTTGTTGCCAATACATGGTCAATGTAAGAACTGGATATCATGCGTGGAGGTGTGGATGGAGTGTGTTTAGGGATAAAAGATGAATTGATTGACAGTTTGGAACCTTTGACTCTCCAAACTTGGGAAGATGAGCAATGATGGGTGGATAGGAAAGTATGCATGGAATTAGGACCAATTGTTTGATACACTTTATATGTCATTTGAAAATCTTGATTTTGCTTTTGTGGACATCCTTGATGGATACTTTTCCCTTTTTTATTTTTCCCCATAGTTTCTTTGACTAATGGAATTTGATAGGGATGATATTTCTTTGTATTCTTTGGTATTCATTTGTATTTGATTTTTCCATTATGCTTCTTAGCTTCTTTTGCTCTGATAATGTTCTTCATACTTTGATTCAATTCTTTCTTTTGACGTTGGTCCCAATTCGTGGATGGGGTGATGGGTGGATGAAGATTCATGATGTGGCTAGTTTTAGTATTGGCATTGGTTTCATCATAAAGACTCTTCGTGCTCGTTTCAATTTGTTGCTTTGCTAATTCTAAATTATACTTTTTTGTCTTGACTCATTTCCTTGAGCGGATAATGTTGGATATCTACATACCTGATGTCCTTAGTCTGAATTTGGGATATATTTGATCCTAATTTTGACAACTTAGTTTGACTGTAGGAATCAGTAACCTGTTCTTTTTGTGTAATAATGTCAGGATTAAAGGAATCCTATTCTAAATGAAGATTATCTATGTGTCCATTCATAGAAAGCATCTCATGGGTAGATGGAGGAGTATGTACTATGTGGATATGATCATCTTGTGTAGATAGGAGAGTGTCCATTAGATCATTGTAGTCTTTTGGAGATATGAATTCTTGATATTGAATGATTTCAGAATTGCTTTCGACATGCTTTGGATCAAGTTCTTAACATGGGTCAATTTCAAAGGATGGATTTCTTACAAAGGGTTCTTGGATTTCATCATTAGGAATGGGAAGCGGCTCAATATCCTCTTGATCTTTGAGTGGACTTAGATCAAGTGTCGAGTTCAAAGTTCCTTCATTATCTGCAACCATGAGGTCAAAGGGGGTCAACATGTCTTGAAAAGGACCATTGCTAAACCTTAGTGGAAGATTTTTATCTTGTTTTGGAATAAATTCTTGAGATATGTCCTCTAACTTATCATGTAATGTAGACACATTTTCATCATGATCATTGGTCAATGGATCATGCATTATGTCAATAGGATCAAATAATCCTAACACTCCTTGAAATAGATCACTAAAAAGTGGCTCTTGATGTATGGTGAGTTGATCATCCAAGGGGGTAGAAACATCTTCAAAGTGCTTATCAATGGAGCTATCTTGATAATTGTTTTCAACAATTGTGGTGGAGGAATTTCTAATGTCTTCAACCATAGGGTCAAGTGATGTTGACATTTCTTGAATTGGATCCTTGTTGAGTATTGTTGATGGATTTTGATCATGATTGAAAAGTGACTCTTGATATGTGTTGATATGATCTTCAGACAAGATAGAAACATCTTCAATGTGCTCTTTGAGGGATAGATCTTGATCATTGCTTTTAGTAATTGGGGTGGGAATATTGGTAATGCTATCGTTAGTGGTTGAATGTTCATCGATATCCCCAATAGTGATTATCTTTTGGTCAATGAGGTCTTGGATGATATTTTTGAGTCGAATACAACTTGATGTTGTGTGTCCCTTTGTTTTGTGAAAATCACAATGGTGCTCCTCGTTATACCCTGGTGATTTAACTAGGGGTTCTTGATAGTTCCCATAGACAGGGAGCTTGATGAGATTTTCTTGTACCAATTATTGCAGGACTGATTCTATTGGTCTCCCTAGTGGTGTGTATTTTTGTTTGTTCCCTTGTGAGATTTTCACTTGACCTTGTGGTGATTGATTTTGGAGATGTGATTGGTCTTTGAGATGTGGTGATTGATTTTCGAGACATGGTGATTGATCTTCGAGATGTGGGGGTTGGATTTGTTGATGTGGTTGATCTTGATATCTAACTTCTTGACATTGGAGATATTGTTCTTGATGTGGTTGTGGACACAACTCAATGCTTTGATGGCATGGTTCAACCAATGGAAGAGTGTATTGACTTTGGAGTGAAGATATCTCTTGGCTCAATAATTCAATTAGTTTGGCATGTGAAGCAAGTTGTTCTAGCAAAATTTGATCTTGATTTTGAATTTGACTCCCTTGATTTGGCTTTTGTTCAAGTAGATTTGGGATGTACACTTGTGGTTTTTGAATGGGATCATGGACAATGTTTTGATTTGGGATGATGTTCATATTTGGCATGATAGGTTGAAATTGAACATTGTTGATGTTGGGAATCACATTGCCTTGATTTAGGTAACTTTGATTTTGCTTGGTGTTACCTTGACTTGGATTAATACACAAAGTCGTTAACATCTTGTTTGGACTTTGAACAACATTTGTGTGATTCGCAAACATATTTATCCCAATTTTTTCCAAATTCATGTTTGAAAAACTTGTACTTGGTACATTCTCATTTGGCATGTAGGGATTTGGTGGGATGACATTGTTCATTTAAAGGCTCATGCATTGATTGTTCGATTGACAGACTTGTAGGTTTGGATTTAGATCTACCATCAGGAAATGTGTTCCAATCTTTGATTTGGGAATACTCACACTTGTTGTACCATTGACATTTTTAGAAGGTAATGATCCCATGTACGGATTGTATAAGTGTGAGTTTTGATAATCAATCGGCATTGTAAGGCTTTGAAAGTTTAATTGATTTGGATTACTCATGATGTATGGATCAAGTTTATATTCCATGTTCCTCTTGTGTTTTGACCTTGTTATAAAAGTGACCTCTAGGGTGTTTAGGACCAATGATGAGATGAATGATGAAAAGGTGAAATGATAAGGGTGCTCTAAACTTTAGGGACCTGGGATCAACAAGCATAACTTAGGGTTTGATTTTGATTGGTTTGATTGGATTTGGATAATGGACGGTAAACCTGTAAGGAGATGCTGGATGTGATCTT
>VDFB02282755.1:0-86601 GCA_007258455.2 Sequoia sempervirens | reverse complement strand
CCTAAGGGACAGATTGATGTGGTTGTTATGGCTAAAGGTTTCTTTTTGTTTACTTTCAACTATGAATATGATCTGGTAATGGCGTTGATGAGTGGCCCATGGTTTATTGGAAAGTCCTCTTTGATGCTTAAAAGGTGGGAACTAGGTTTCAACTCGAACTTGTGCTCTTTCTCGGCTGCACCAGTCTGGGTTTGACTTCCTGGTCTCCTAATGGAGTTCTGGGATGAGGAAGTGCTTAAAGGGATAGCAAGCACTTTTGGCTGTTTGTTGTTGATTAACTAAATGATGGCCTCTAGGAAGTGGTTGGTTTATGCCATATTTTGTGAGAATTTGGAGCAATTAGCTAACTTGCCTACTATGATAAAGATAAACTCAAGGTTTTGGGAGCAAGTGGTTGAATTTAAGTTGAATCCTTTTGCTTGCTTCCATTGTAAAAAAGTTGGCCACTAGGAAAAAAATGTCCTCTCAAAGTGTCGAAGCAGATGACTAAACAATGAAGAGAGAAGGAGAAAGCTCCTAATAGAATGTGGATCCTTTGGAAAAAGAGGAGTCAGCCCTATGTGCAAATGTGGAGGTTAAACCTATGGAAATGGGCCTGGTAATGGCTGACAAGGTTGATATTCCTGAAGGCCAGCTAGACTCGGGAGAGTTGAATCAGGTTTTGTTGCAGGGAGATGAGGATAAGTCCTCCCCTGTCCATGATTCTATGGAAACTATGGACGTTGTGAGAACTGAGGTTATGGAGGATGATAAGGCCTTTGTGAATGATGGGTTAAGGGCCCCCCTCAGGGGAGATTCAAGTGCAAGATGATGGTTTGAAGGTTGAGGGATTGGAGGTTTTGCCTAAATCTAAGGACATTGGGGAGCCTGAGGATCTGGACAATCCTCCTTTCATTCCAGTTCATGGGTGCAACAGGAAAAAACACTCTTCGTCATCAGGAGTAGTGACAAGGAATAGGCAAAGGTCAAATTGTGGGTTTGAGCAGCGCGGTAGAAGTCACCCTCCTACTAACGTTGCTAGGGAAAAGGAGATTCGAATGGATATTTTTGATGGTACACAGAGAACTTTGTTGGATATGTGCTCTAAGAGCACGTCCAATAAGCTCTTATGAAGATCATTTCCTAGAATATGAGGGGGTTAAATCACCCTCACAAGCATGATCTTCTCACTAATCTGGTAAGAGATCATCGCCCTGATAGTATGTTAATTCAAGAAACTAAAATGGGTTTGGATAAATTATCTAGGCTAAATAATAAGCTTTTTAAGGATTGTGGGATGCATTGTTTGATGTGGTGGGTGCTTCCTGAGGGATTGTCACTTTTTGGAACCTTAGGGTGCTTCAAGCGGTTGAGGTTTTCAAAGATTGTAATCGTGTGGCTACTTCATTTAACCATTTGCATGATAAGTTCTCTTGGACTTTGTCTAACATATATGCTCTAAATTGTAAGAGTGCCATAAAAAGGCTTTGAGAGAATCTTGGCTCCTTTCAAGAGTTGCACCATGTTGATAATTGGTGGGATATGGGGGATTTTAATACTCCTATGCATGATGCTAACAAGTTGGGTGGTTCACAGATGGTGGATGATAGTAGATATTATCTTATGAATCTTATTAATGATACTGCTCTTCTTGATTTGGACCTGAAAGGTGCTTCCTTCACATGGTCGAATTGGAGAGTGGGAAATGCCCTTATCCAGGTCAAGCTTGATCGTGCTCTTATAACCCCTAAGTGGTTGGTTCATTATTCCTATTCACTTTCTTCTTTAACTATATTGGGTTCGAATCACTTTCCCCTGGCTTTGTCGATGGATCTACTGGGTGGCAAGAAAAACTTTCCATTTAGATTTGAGAAAATGTGGACTTGTCATCCAGACCTAGGTAATCTGGTTAATAACTGGTGGAACATTCATGTGGATGGTTCGGCTATGTTTAGAGTTGCTAAAAAGCTTGCTAATGTTAAGGATAATGTTATAAAATGGAACCACACTTCATTTGGTCATATTTTTATGGAGAAAAAGGGTGTGTCTAAGGAGCTTCAAGCCATGTAACAATCAATACAATTGTCTGGGTATGACCATGCCTTGATTCTGAAAAGAAATATCCTACTTTCCAAATTGCATAATATTGTTGCAAAGGAGGAATTTTGGAAGTAGCAATCGAGGATTATGTGGTTGAAAAGTGGGGACATGAATAATAAGTTTTTCCACCTCTCTACTCTTAAACACAAGGCTTCAAACAGTATTAAATTTATCAATTTCAATAATCCAGTTTTGGAAAAGGATGTTGATTTGCAGTTTGTTGCTTCCTCCTACTTCTCTCAACTTTTGTCGGTGGAGGGGGAGCTTAATTTGGCTTGTCAAGAGGATATTCTCAGGGATATCCCTCAGATCTTAGATGATGATATTAATAGACAATTGGTTCTTATTCCTTTAGTGGATGAAATTCGAAGTGTTGTTTTCTCTTTTGAAGGTAATAAGGCACCACGTCCAGATGGCTTTCCTATGTTCTTTTTTCAGTCCTTCTAGGAAATTATTGCTGAGGATGTTGTTGCAACTACTAAGGATTTTTTTAGATCTTGTTATCTTCTGAAGAAATTGAACTCTTCTTTTATTGTTTTGGTTACTAAGAAGCTTGGTGCTTCTTCTTTTGATGAGTTATGTCCATTAGCTTATGTAACTCAGTTTATAAGATCTTATCCAAGGTTTTGGTGGTTAGATTGTGAAGAATACTACCTCTTATTATTTCACCTCAACAAAATGGTTTTGTGGCTGGTAGGAAAATTTTGGATTCTATTCTCTCTGTTCATGAGAATATTCATTCTCTTACTATTAATAAGCATGTTGGTTTTATTCTAAATCTTGACTTACTTAAAGCTTATGATAGAGTTGACTGGGGATTTCTTTCTAAGATATTAGCTTCTTTTGGTTTTGGGGAGAAAGTGGAGGCTCTTGTGCTTCAGCTTATCTCTACCCCTCAGTTCTTTGTCCTCATTAATGGTTCCCCTTCCCCTCTCTTTGACTGCTCTAGGGGTCTGAGGCAAGGGGATCCTATATCTACTTTTATGTTCATTATCATGGTGGAATCCTTAGGTCGTCTCATCTTGAGATTTATTAATACTAGGGTTATGTCTGGGTTAGCCCCCTCTTCCACTAACCTTATTTTCTCCCATCAGTAGATTGTGGATGATTCTCTTATGCTTGGAAAATCATCCATTAAGGAGGCTAAGGTTGTTAAGACTATTTTATAAAAGTACGAGGCTGCTTCAAGTAGAAGGTTAGCTTACCTAAGAGTGTTATTTTCTTTTTTAACACTTTTATCCAAAGATAGACTAAAATTGCTAGAATTCTACAGTGCCAGATTAGGGAACTTCCTGCTTCTTATTTGGATCTTCCCTTGTGCTCTAAGGTTCTTGATTATTTTTGGCGAAGTATGATAAATTCAATTCTAAATTGGCTAGTTGGAAGGGTGTTTTGTTGATCCAAGCAGGGAAAGTTCAGTTGATTAAATCTACTTTTTAGAATCTTCCTATTTATGCTCTTAGTCTTTTCCATATGCCTAGGAAATTTGCAGATACTTTGGAAGGTATTCAAAAAAAATTCCTTTGGTCTAGTGTTGAGGATAAGAGAAGAATTCATTTGGTTGCTTGGGATGATGTCTACAGACCTAAAAAGGCTGGTGGGCTTGGAATCCATAAAATCAAAGTGTTTAATATTGCCCTTCTTAGAAAACTGTTGTCGAACCTTATGTTGGCTAAGAGTGAATGGACAAAAATTGCTTGGAGAAAATACTTACATGGTGTTGATGGTATAAGGGGGTTCTTATCTCAAGACTTTATTCCCTCATCTGGCTCTACTCTTTGGAATTGTATGGTTAAGGCTCGTAGGATTGTGGCCAAGGGTCTCTTTTGGAAAATGGGAGATGGTAGAAATATTTTGTTCTAGGATGATAGTTGGTTTAGCAACAAGCCTCTCAAAGATGATCCTTGGGCTCAACCTTTCATGGATCTATGTGTGCGGGGGTTTGGAAAATTTGTTGCTAATTATATTGAGGGAGGTTGTTGGAAGAAGTTGCACGAGGTGGACCTAGGAATGGAGGTTCTTTTTAAGGCTATATCTTTGGTTCATATTCCTTTTTTCCCTTCTCCTAATAAATTTGTTTAGAAGCCTTCTTCTAATGGTAACTTCTTTGTACCATCGGATTTTCATTTTAATGAATCCTTTGTGGGTCCTACTCCTTTTTGGGCTTTTGTTTGGTCCTCTAGATTGATTCCTAAGGTTAATGTTTTATTTTGGCTCTTTTTTCTAGAATAAAATATTAACTATTGATAACTTGGTCAAAAGAGGTTTTGTGATGCCTAACAAGTGCTTTCTATGTGAAGAGGAAGCCAAAAATGCTTGTCATATGCTAATTGGTTACAGATATGTTAGAACAGTGTGGGCCCGTGTGCTTTCTCTTTGGAATTTAAGTTGGGTGTTTCTTGGTTCTATTAAAGAGTTGTAGTCCCAATGGGTTGGCCTCACGTCCAATCTGTCTCTTCTAATTTTGGGGTCTCTTTCTCTTCCTCACATTGTTTGGGGTGTTTTGCTTGAGCATAACAATAGAATTTCTAGGAATTCTACCCTCCCTGCTATCTTTGTGGCTTACAAAATATGTGCGGCTATTAAAGAAAATTTTCTTTCTAGGATTACTTTTCACAATGGGACGAAGATTAATCTTAGCCCCTATCATATCTCTATTGCACAAAGGTGGAAGTTGCCCTGTATTATTTCCCTTCCAATGACTAAAGGGAAAACTTATAGAGAAGGTGTTGTTTGGAAAGCTCCTCCAGATGGCTGTGTGAAGGTAAATTTTGATGGAGCTACTAAAGGGAATCTAGGACTTGCAGGTTGTGGGGGAGTGATCATAAATTCTAATGGTAGGCTCATCTCTACTATGGCACTTGCTTTGGGAATCTAGAAAAATCACTATGCAGAAGTGGCTACAGCCTATCATGGTCTTAAGCTGGTACAAACCAAAGGCTATAAGAAAGTTTGGGTGGAGGGTGATTCTTTGAATATCATTAATAATTTGAAAACTTGTGCTCCCCCTTCTTGGACTATTGAGTCTTTGATAAGGGACTCCATTGATATTCTAAAATATTTTGATGAATTCTCACATTTTGAGAGAGGCTAATGGACTAGTAGAAATCTTCGCTAATATTGGAGTTAGAGAGGTTAGAGAATGGAGTTTGAATGGCCCTCTCCCTATAGAGGCAATAGCAACTATTAACTATGATTTCCAATTTTAATTTGCTTAAGTTCTCATTATGGCTTGCGGTGTGCATGTCTTTCTTCATGTGGCCAAATATTATGAGAAAGGATGGTAAGCCAGATTTGAATCAAGCTAATGGTTCAAGGACTAGTAGTCGTAGGGAACGAAACTCAAAGTTCTTAATTCTCCTCTACCTCATTTCAGTTCTCACAAATTCTAGGCACTCCTAGCATTGTCTTCCAAAGTTTTCCTTTCACTGAGTTTAGAGTTCTCAAGCCATTACTTTCTGCTAACTCTATCAATATGGGTGGAGATAGAAATTGGGCCAAACCCTTCTTGTGTGAAGTTGTCAAGAAGAAGAATGAGATTTAGCAAGTGTTGGAGAAAGGAGGGTTAACTCCTTTCCTAGAGAAATTACATGGCAATAATCCTCAGGTTACGACATTATTTGCTAAAGGATGGAATGATAGGGTGTTGAAGTTGGACGGAATAGAGTTTGATGTCAATGAAGAATTATAGCTAATTATTGGCCTAGCCATGGATGGTATGAAAGTTTTTAGAGATAAAAAGGAGTCACAAACTACTATGCAAATCTTCTTCAAGGGGGATGAAGCTAAGGATTTGAGGACTACAAGGAGTGGAGGCTACTAGAGAAGCTCTCTTAAGGAATTGTGGGGAGATGTTGAAGAGATAATGTGCTTCATTATCTTGGAAGGACGCTTCTCAATGGTAAATGCATACCACTTCATCTTGCTCAATCATTTCCATCATAAGAAAAGGATTTCCTTTTCTTATTATCTCCTGATGTCTGTAGATTATGGTCTCAAGTATCATAAGAAAAACCATAAAAATCTTATTTTGCATGTGGAGTTAATCCTTCTTATTTCTAATTATGTGAAGTCCTTTGAGGTGGTTAATCCAATTGCTACCCCGAAGGGTAAATAGTCTAAGCCAACAAAGAAGTATGAGACTGCCTTTGAAGAGGAACCGACCAATAAAAAAGCAAAGAAAAGGAAACTTATTTTGGAAAATGAGTCAAATTCGAAGGGGGGTGTGCACTTTGTCCTGAATTCACTTGCTTCTTTTGAGGTGGGTCCTCAAAACCCTGCTGCGAGAAAGACAAAAAAAGGGGAGTTGTGTGCTAGTGAGGGCTATTTGACTTGTAGTGATGAGGTGGTTGGTGATTTTCTGAGTAGGGATGTGAAGGATAAGATTGATTTGTATGGTGAGGCTTCTTTTCCATCCCCTATAACCAAGTAGAAGAAGGAGCTAAAGGAGGGAAGCAGGAAGAAACGAGTTTTAAAGACTGTCAGTCAATTATTGGAGAGGGACTTTCCTCACACTATAGAAGGTGGTCTAGATGTTGATGATTCTCTGAGTGTTAAGTTGGACTTGCAGCAGAAAGGTAAGATTGGGGTTGTTGGTGGTTTTTTTGTTGTGGATACCCAGGATACGGAATTAGAGAGGTTGAAGAAAAAAAGGTTGTGGCAGAGGATATTGTAAGCTCCAACTGCAAAATCAAGACTTCAATTGCTACTGGGAAAGGTAAGGAAATCTTTGTTGGTTAGGATAAGGTTAGTTCCTCTGAGGAGGAAGATGCTTAGGGGAAGGGGGTTTTTAATATTGATAGAGAAGATATGTCTGATGTGTTGGGAACTGCTCATGAGGGTTCCATTGTTTTGTTCAAACTATTTAAATGGTTTTCTCATGAACTCAATAAAACTAATATCAAAGTTAGGGGTGTGGTGAGTAAGCTTGAGGATTCCTCTATCCAAAACTAGATAGATGAATTGTTTGATTCCTTAAATACAATGGCGGAGGAAACTCTTAAGATGAAACAGAATACGGAAGGTAGAATCCTCACCCTTGAGGATCAAATGGAGAAAAATTTGCCTACTGTGATGAGGGGTGGGGAGGTGTCTAATTCTATTGTTAAATTTTATTTTATTGGTGTGACTTCTCCTATGATTAGTGCCAAGAAGTGTAAATAAATCATTCATACTGAAGAGATTAGTGTTTTTGGTAAGCTAATGGAGAAGGAGGGTGATGCTAGGGTAATGTTTTGATTACTGAGGTGAATATAGATGGACCTAGTGCTAGAACTAGAAACAAGACTAAAGCTTAGGTTGGGGCTTCTGGTAAATAAATTCCTGATATTTTAGATGATGCTCAAAAGGTTGCGGAGAGCGACGTGGAGGTGACAGATATTCTGAAAAACATGTAGTGTTGTTGGTCGGGGTCCTCCTTTTTGGCTGAATATTTGTTGTTGGTTCATTGTTGATGGGTTGATTTATGCTTAGTTTTGTTTTCTTTAGTATCAGTTTCTTTCTTTTGTAAAGGGTTTTGGGCCCCTTCAAAACCCGTATTTTACCTCTAATCAAAAACATCATCAAATTCTTCTATCTCTAAAATCTATCTAACACTTCTTCTCGACATCTTCACCTTGCACCACAAACTCATTAGTGCATACCATGAGCATATAATTATAATCATGCATCAAAAAAGAACAAAAACATGAGCATATAATTATAAACCATTCATCCATGCATCTCATACATATATATTGCATTAGAAAAAACACAATTTCATTATCAACACATATAGTCATTCATCAGCATCTCATAAACACATAATAAAGATGAATCAAACATGGTATATAATATATCATCAAAAATAGATAATGTCATCATCAAATGTCATGTGTGATACAACATCAAAGGAGATCAAAATAAACATATATATATGAGGCCTCAGTTGGACCGATGAATATATATACAAAAATGTGTCTACATAAGTCTCTGATACAATACATATAAAAGATCATAAACAAAATCATAAGTTTCTGATGCTCACTATGATGAGGGGATGGTTGTGGCCTAACTGGAGACTATCTGATAGACTGCCCACCCAACATTGCACCTGTCAGTGTACTCAGCTCTCCAAAATGAGGTCATCTTTGAGCCCTCGGCACAAATTACTCATACAAAGTTTGATAATATGTGACCTGTTGTAAAATCCTATCCCTCTCAGCATGATACTAGGCCAAGGGAATGGAGGAGGCCAAAGATATCTCTTTTGCCTCTCAGTAGCAGCTCCTATATCAATGAGTCTCTCTCCTAATGGAGAGTATCCCGCTCTACTTTGAGTGTGTCCCTCTCTAGTCACAATCAAAACATGTGCATTAGCAGCCCATCGCCACGTAATCTCAGCATCCTACTCTGATCTAACTGCATCTCTATCTGCTATCATCTATGCTAGCTAAGTTGTCAAATCCCCCTGTAAGGGAGGACCCTGAGGAGTCTATGGTCTTTACTGTTGCTACTCATTAGGTTGTTGATCCTGCTAACCTTGTACATGTCACAATTGCTCATAAGTAATCCTAAGATGATGTTGATCTTCTCAACACCCAATATGACCTCCTCTGTGAACACCTAGAATTGGACCTCTGGGAGGCATAGTCAATCTCAAAGGCCTATGGTAGGCCCACAATCCCTCAAAAACACATATCATCCCAATATCTACAGGACCAACTACCCAACCCCATGGAAAATGAACCAAAGCTCTAAATGTTGCCACTACTTCACCAAAATCAACACAAGTCCCCCATGCGATCTCCTCTCAGGTAGTGCATCTAAACATGGCAATGTAATCATCCACAAGCCAAGTTTGGCACTTTCTGAACTGTCTCAATACGTTGTCTAGTAAGTATATCTCAAGCAAAAGATCTGAACAATTGATCAAAAATTGTGTCTACCTATAGTACACTAGCTACTCCTAGTCATTTGGTCATGCCTCACAATCCCTGTATGGGTGCCATATGAAATCTATCACATCATCAAAAACTGCCCTCCAATAAGATAGTCTACCAAGTTGAGTATAATTAATATAGTCATGATACTGATAAGCATAGCGATCATGAGCATCCCTGTCCCACATGCCCTCTTGTCAAGTAATCACAATCCTCTCCCAAGCCCAAAAAATGCAATAAATTGGTTCCAACAGATATACTACAACCAGCTCGATACACAACCTCATGTATATCTCTATAAAGGTGGGCCAACACACACTGACCCCAAGCATACACTATGGCCTCCTCCATCATCTGCTCAATAACGATGCTCCAACCAATAAGGAACCTCTTAGCCCTCATGTCAGGCATTAGAGGTCCATTGATAATATCGGCCAAGATGAGAACCATAGGATCAACACCATCAACAAGAGACCTTAAATCGATCTTGAAATCAATAACCTACAAATCCTCCACACCAAGTAATCTCTCCATCGCAACGATACCCCTCTGAACGTAATAATCAATAAGCTTGCCATGAATAGGAATCCTAAGAATCCTCCAAATTTCCTCCAAAGTAACGGTGCACTCTCTAGTAGGCAAATGAAATGAAGAGGTCTTTGAATGCCACCTCTCCACCAAAGCAATAATCATGGCTCGATGAGCCCTGAGCAACAACAAGTGAGTGATATAGCACAAATTGACAGCATCAAGAAAGTCTCTCTATGTATCATCAAAATCAGTCAACCCATCCATCAATCGAGGATGTTGCTCTCGCATAGACAAAATCTTAAGGACAGCTTGCAAACATTCGATACACAACATCAAGATTTTTGAGAATTTAAACTAAAACTAAATATTGTCAATCAATTATTTTGAAGCAAAAGCGAACTTTTCCTAGGCAATAGCACACATGTTTTTCAATAGCCAAATATTTGGCAATAGTGAGAATCTTTGGAAATAACACAAATATTTGACAATACTGCCAATCTTTGGAAATAGCACCAATATTTGGCAATAGTGCTAATATCTAGAAATAGAGCAAATATTTGGAAATAGCACTAATATCTAGCAATATCGCCAATATTTGGAAATATCACACCTATTTTGGCAATAGCACTAATGTTTTTCAATAACACCAAAATTTGGCAACAATGGCCTTCCAAAAGTGAAAATTTCCCTAAATTGTCACTATGGCCTAGAAAAGCATTTGAACATTAATTACAAGTGTGAAAAATTACAAAAGCAAAAATTAAAGACATACATATCGAAGCCCATGTGCCAGCTGGTCATCGATATACTCTAATTGCATCTGCCCTATGTGAAACTCCAGAACTCGAGGCATCATGAACTATCGTCTGTAGAAGATAATCTCACAAAAGGTCTAGAGGCAAGAAATTTTCAAATCAAGGAGTGCAAATGAGGGGTAATATCAATGTAATTTACAATGTAAACCCCCCAAACCCTAATTTTTTACCTTGGAGACCCTCCTAGGTTGAAATTAGGAGCATCCTGGAAAATATGACCCATAAACGAAGGCCATATATCCTAATTTTTCATACTCCACGCATCTAAACTATAATGAAACCTTGTCATGAGCCTAACCCAAAAAAAAAAATTCTAGCCATCCTCTCGAGGGGGCAACTCGACATCCTATTATCCTTCTGCTGATAGTCAAGGCATAGTGGGGAATATAATTTTTTTTCAATTATGATCTTAACATTGAATTCTTTGAAACAAAGCAACCATTACTTTATCTCAAAGCGGAGCAAAATGTAGACATGTAAAAATGACCTAACACATATCACACATCCTGAATGACATTTTTTCATCATTGACATCATTATCACTAATATCATTGCATTTCATATCATTTGCATCAAAAACCCTATTTTCCTCTATTAATTGAATAATCTTTAATTATTTAATTAATTCACCATTTTATCATTTATCTAACTTTATTCCTCTGATTAATTAAATTAACACAAGTTATTTAATTATATCGCTAATATACCACATTCATCTAAATCAATTAAATTGTTATCATTTAATAATTTAATTCACTTTCCCCTTTCTAAATCTGAATAATTAAATCAATTATTCAAAACATCATTCAACATAGTCAACAAACAAATACAACTTTGTTTGTTAAAGTCAACCATGACTTGCACGTTCATCTTTAAATATTAATTAATTATTCAATTAGTTAATTATCCTCACCCTCTTTTGATTGAGAAAATCATGATCACTAATTTCTCACTCTAATTGGTTAACTAACTCATCTATTCTCCAATCCCATTTATTCCTTCAATCCCACTAATTTCTTCATTCCCACTAACCACTAAAATTGGCTTTCCCAATCCCACCAATTATTCCAATCTAAAACCACTAATTCTTCCAATCTATTTCCTCTCAACAATTTTGAACTGTTGATCAGGATCTTTTACTACAAAATCTTGATCATTCATCTCGAAACGTGAAATCTATCAAACACTCTTCTACCCTCTCACAAATCATCTAGTATCTTCATAGTGAAGCGTTGAGCAATTATCTCTTGAGCACATTGAGAGATATTATCACATTCTAGTTCACCATTATAAATGTACTTTGAAGCTTTCACAACAACAACAATGGAGGCTTTATATTGAATCGAGCAATTCGACATCCAAACATCAATACAAACACAACTCTAACATGGGATGGTATAGCTTTTAAGGTTTTGAATTCAATTTATGTTATCTTAGGATTACATTGTTTGATTTCATTATTTTAGAGCTTCATTTAATGAGTATGGTTGGAATCTATTCTTGTTGTGAATTAAGTTTTGTTTAGCTCATTGCTTGCTTTTTGTATGCTTTATTCCCCCCTTATGATAGGAATAATAAAATCTTAACTATTGGGAAACATCCAAAGCCATTTTATCTATGTTGAGTTATTTGTTAGGATACATTCCAAACTTGATAATTTAAAATGTGAGCAATGAATCTCATTTAAACTTATATTCTTGGAAATTTTGTCACTAAAACCAAACTCATGAATAAGGCTAATCATCTCTTTCCTCACAAGAGAGATGTTATTACTCCTATAAGGATGTTAGAGACACCTTATGTATCTTATTATGACTTATTCAGTATCCATATACACATGTTTTTTTCTTCATATAGTTTAATATTCATCACTTAATTAGAGATGGCTAAGCATTGGAACACTATGTTCTCATATCCCAAAAGATTTATGATATTGATGTAATCATTATTATTTCAAGAAAGATATATAAAAGGTTGAGGTATTGGTTTTTCGTATCTCTAGTCAAATGGTTTTTTCAAATATCCACTCATTTAAATGCCAATAAAATTCTCTAAAAACTTTATAAAGTACTCATAGTGTTTTCTCCTACATTTATTCACATATATGCTATTATATGAAGTATCTTTTTTCACAACTTATGTTAGCATCATAGGTAAAATGATTTTTTGAGTTGGCATTTTATATGCAATGCTTTTTGGAGGTGGAGTAGGAGATAAAAGAAATTCTTCCTTCTTGTTTGATAATTATATTATAAAGTTAAAATATGGCATTTTTTTCACAACTATCTAAGGAGTTCAATATATGCTCTAAAAACTCTAAATTTCTTGGCTATAAGTGCACCTACTTATAATGGGTGGCTATCACCCTAAGAAACTATCTAAGGAGCAAACCTGAGGAGTAAACCTGGAAAGGATAACTCACCCATTGCTTTTTTTTATGGATCATTATTATATTTTTAGTAGCATGATTATTTTTAAAAGAGACAAAAAATTATTCATACTTATGTTTATCAACCAATATTTTATGATCATTATTGAATGAAAAATACATATAATTAATGATGGTCCTTATTATTCTTATACCAAGAATCAAATTTACTTGATTACTATGTTACTGACTATTTTTTTATTCTATTTTAGATCTTCTTCAAAATAAATTGAGCAAGTGCTATTCCATGTATGAGATATCTTGTATCATTTTTTAACCAAAACCCAAAATACAAAAGTAACTCTTGAAGAATCAAGTGGCTTTGAAGATTTATGAAAGAGCTTCAAATGGATACTTGCAAAAGTACCACTTTACTATATGATAACTAGAGTTATTTTACTCTTACCAAAGAATCTCATTTTCAAAGAGATGAAAGAACATTGAAAATCACAGGTACCTCACTCAAAGAGAAAATATTACATTTTAAAAGTCCTCTCCAATTATATATTCAAGTGAAAGTATTCCATCACTAAAGTTCTCTCTAGTTTTACTCAAGAGAAATTGTTCCATCATAAAATTTCTACTCAAGTGAACGTATTTTATCATACAAATTTCTCTCCAATTCTATTCAAGAAAAAGTATTTTGGGTAAAAGTACAAACCTGTGTCACACTTTGGGCCAACTATATGAATTTTATTGAACTGGTTTCGAGCGAAAATGATTTGGCTAAGAGGGTTTCGGCTAAAACCACATGGCAGTGGTGTGGGTCCCATGTGGCCACAAGTATTCAACTGAAAAGGTCTTGGTCGAAACCTTTTCGACCAAATATGTTTCGTTCAAACACGTGAAATATTAAAAAAAAAAGCAAGTGTGGGTATTTTCTCCTAAATGTTTGACCAAATTGTTTGAGGATAAAGGGTAATCAACCAAGCAACTCCAACACAAATACACATCAAATCACAGATTTTCTTGCATTCTCATTTTTGCATTCATCTTCATTTGTAGTGAAAAATGCCATTCATCATCATTTGCAATGAAAAATGCATTCATTCCTAGACTAGGGTTTTAAATAAATAAATTTAGTTCTTTTGTCCTTTGAAAATTATGCATTTTATTTTGTGTGGAGGGTTTGAGTAAATTATTTTACACTGCGATATTCGATATTCATTTCTTGTTACATGAAAAGGTTTAAACAATGTAAGTTTAATTTATGCATATTTATTTCATGTGGAGGGTTTGACTAAAGATTTTTACGCTATGGTATTCATTATTTGTTAAATGAAAAGCTTTAAACAATGTAAATTTAATTATTTTTTAATTTTATTTCATGAGATTCATTTTCTAGCATAGCAACGTAAAAGTCTCGTTGACTATCTTAATCTCATTTTCCCCTTGCCTTAGATCGTGAGGACTTTATAAGCTAGATTGGGAATGGAGCATATAATGTAAAATTTGGTGGCCAAGTGATAAATTTATTGCATCCCCTCCACATATTAGATTTTATGAGAAAGGCGATTTGGAGTAATGTGTCTCCTGCCAAATGTAATTTATTTCCGTGGTTGGCCTAAGACAATCTAATGAAAATAATTTTGTATGGTCAATCTAAGTTTCCTTTCTATTTTAGTCATCTCCTTCACTCCAACTATGCTTTGTTCGGTCTAGGCTTTTATCAATGATAAATATGAAGTGGGTACTTTTAGCAATAGCAATGAGGCTTGAAAACTATGTAACCCTAGATGTAACTATGTATTTGTCCTTTTTTTGGCACATGAAAATTGAGTTCCAACCATTTTACATCCATTTTTTAGTCTCAACTTGAGTTTTTTCTAGTCTTGATTTCATCCAATGTTGTCAAAACTTGTAGTTAGAGTCCTTGGTTGTGAATCTGAACTTATTAATATCTCCTCAAAAGATGTTGTATGGGTCTTTTGTTACTTATTTTAAGAATTTTAAGTTTTGAATTCACACACAAGAGTAGTTCCAATTACTAATTATAAAGATCTAAAGACTAATTTCCTTAACAATATACAATATCTTTAGAATCCTACAGGCTTCCTATTTTTTTACTCTTTTAGCTTCAAAGCTTCTACATCAATGGTTATAATAGTGTTTTCCATATTGATATCTATTTCCTTGCTATAATTGCATCTAAATGGTTGCTTTGAAATTTAACCAAGTATCAGTTTTTGGTTGCTTTGTTGCCTCTGGAAGTTGGATATGGAACTACCACCAAGTGAGGGCTTGATAGTCCATATGAACCTCCCTATCATGATTTATTGTAGTCCTATGAGATATTATTACTTCTTGGAATATGCCTCTAGAATGTGAGCCCAAAATCTAACCTAACCCCATTGAGTGTGTTGTTAAAATGAAAAATGGATGACATGGTGTCCAACCAAAACATAAGCTTGGAAATTGGGCCATTCAAAAGAATGGAGCTGGTAGTTTGTCAATGTCCTATGAATTTTTGAAACATGCTCGTCATATGTGACTTAAGTTAGTTGAAATGCATGTTGCTATTAGCTTTTGTTGTGTAGCTTTTGTGTGTGTGACTTGACCAAATGAACGTATCAAGTGTGGATCTTAATACATCTAGCAAGGAAATTAATACACAAGGATTTTTTTTGGGTTACTAAATTTACCTGGGGAAGGCTCCCAAGAGCCACAAAAAAGGACCATGTTCAACACTCGAATTCCAATAACCAACCAGTTCACTGGATACATCAAAAAATCAATAGTATTATTTTTTCAAAATCCTCAAGAAATCATTGTTCCTACCCAAGGGATAGCCCCTATACACAAGAAGGAAATTAATACAAAACAAAATGATATAAATTAAAATTACCACTATCATGATCAAGAGTCAATACACAATGATAAGAGTGACATGAATGAGAAGTAACATGAATAAGAAGTAGCAATTGAGTTTATACTATTGAGAATTGACTACAAATATTTTGAAGCAAATAAATGTTGACTTGAAAATCTAAAATAATAACTTTGTATCCATAAATTCCTCTATCAATAATCTGCAATCTATTAATTCATCTATCTCTTCTATCAAGATTATTTTTCAAGACTAGGAGAGCAAAGAAGGATCACTAAGCTGCCCCATTGATGACATGGACGCCATATGCAACTTTGAATATCTGAGATTGCTAATTATTGATAATATATATACAATATAATAAAAAAAATTGATCCTCACTTCCTACAAATTCATCAACATGTAGAACATGTATGCTAGAAATAATATAGTAAAAATAAAAACATAAAATACCAAAAACTCTCATATAAATGGGGAAATCTTGTTTGGGTAAAAATACCCATAATAAAAGAGAGTACAAACTTGTATTAATCTCAAATGTAGAGTATACCAACATAACTTACCCATTCAATCTAACAACATATTAATAACTTGACATAACATATAACATAGCCATGCAAAATACCATCACATGACCTCAATATATAGGAAAATGTAATACAAGAAACCAATTAAAAGTTTTTACAGACTTAAATTGTCATGTGAAGTTACAAACAATTTCATTTAAAACCAAATTAGTAAAAATAAACTATATGTGTACAACATATAAATAACTGAACAATTCAAGTCTTCAAGTTAAGTAATCAAATAAATATATATTAAAAAAAAAATCAACACTTACCAGCACATCCATCAAACCATATCTAGTGTTGTAAAGCATTTATTTGGCGTCATCTCAGGTCTTCAAAAAACATTCCAAAACAATGGGCTACATAGTTTCTATCATGGCTCATATCATCACTGATATAAAAGTGAACCTCTTTGATGAATAATTTGTTCATTTTTGCTACTTTGTACACCATCCACATATAACTCAACATACCTATATTAAACTTGTACAAATATTGCAACTTGCTTTGAATGATAATATTGACTCTAAATCTCAATTTGAGGGCTAAATGTATAGTTCTCAAAGAAATTGACAATAGAGAGAATGCAACCTAGTGGAAAACAATTCTTTGAGTCACAAAATTGCTTAGCTTGCCATCTAGCACCATGACAATGTTGAATATGTATATATGATATGCAAAATTATTCATAAACTCATTGTAAGACAATTCACTCTCTCTAAGAATAATTTATGGCCTCAACTCCTGACTTTGTTGAGTATTTCTCATATTCAAATCTCTTCCAAATAACTTGCATTGAATGATCAATATGCCAACCTATAAAAGATTCTTCAAATTTCCACAATCATTACATATATTTTTTAGACACTACACTTTGAATTCATCTAAACCTTTTGACTTTTTCGTGTAGAAGAGACTTCACAAATTGTGTTGTACTTCTAGGGATGACTATATTTGGATTAATTACTGCCATAGCTTTTTTATATGATTGTAGGTGTAGATGAAATTCAACATGATTTTGACAAGTTTCACGTACTTTATTTATACGTATAAAACATGATGGTAGTCTCTCAAACATCCTTTGACAAATCTTCACATCTGAAAATTCTTGCTTGAATGCTTCAAAAAGTTCATTTTGTGTTGTATCTATAAAATATTTTGGATAAGAAATATTTTTACCATCTTCACCTTTTATTAATATAGTGTCTCTTCTATTGGAAGAAATAGAAGAGTGGCTAGTCCAATATTCAATCACATGTTCCTTTATATCTTCTAAAATTCTATCTTTTTTGGGAACCCTACAAATATTTAGCCAATTATTCTCAATATTTCCATCCAATCTATTTCTCTTTGCAATATATCTTTGAACAGTTGTCCTAGAAACATTGAGTAATTGTGAAATTGCTTGAACTTGTCTTCTATGTGATAATTTCTTACTAGAAATTACAGTCGTCAATGCTCTACTTGCATCACTTAAATTGGAAACTCGACTCTTGCTTTCAATAGAATTCAATGATTCTTGTCGATTTTCAACTATTATTTGTTTTAATGAATTTGATGACTTTTTATTATTATCAACCCCTAACAATTCCAAAACAAGGGCCATTTCTTTCCTCCTAAATAACTTTGCAAATAATTGTGCTCTTCCAATTACAAACTTTTTTCTTCAAAAAATTCATCCCATATTCTCTTAGAGTGTAATTTTACTGTGCTTTCAAATAACATATCTTCAGATGAAATATTCTTGAAAAGAGAATTCTCATCCATCTCCATCAAATTTTCCATATCGTAGAAAAAATTTCTCACTGCCTTCAATTTATTCTTGTACTTGTTCATTACCTTGGTCATCAATAATTTCCATGGGTTTTTCTTGAGCAGATGTTCTTTGATCCATATTTTTAGTCTTTTTCGACCATACAACCTTGATCTTCTCTTTTTATTCCTCAGCATAAATTGCTCAAAATTTGAATTCACCTACATACAAATACTTTAACCTCTATTTTTGATATATAGAGATCTACCTACATTCAAAAATTCATTGATTTAATTAATTACACATTTCAAATCATGGTACTTGAGAATATAACTTTGCCCCTGTCAAAATCAATGTTTTTTCTCTAAATTTTCGTGATTTAATAATTTTAAAAAAGCCAAAAAATAGGTTTTCAGTCGAAAGGGTTTCGACTAAAACACTTTTAATAGAATTGGTTCCGACCGAAAGGATTTCAGTCAAAACAGTCCGAGTGGCATCCCACTTGGCAGCCAACTCACCTTTTTTTGGAATTTTTTGAAACTTCCAACTTCAAATAAATATTTCTTCACTCATTTAAAAAAAAAAAACCTTTTGTAGAGCTTGCAGTGCTAAATCCAAATATATATATATATTTTGATATTTTGATTAGTTTTAGTGTATATATTTTTTAAAGTAATGCAAGTATGTTGTTCAAGTTAAAAATGAGGTTGATTAGAAATTTTTTTTTTAAAAAGAGTAAAACATGATAAAAAAAATTAAAAAATATATGGTGCCCTAGAGGAGAGAATCCTCTTTGAGAAGGTATAATTTATTTTTTGAAAAAAAAAAGTAAACAATAATTGACATCAAATGAAAACTATCAAATCTTGGTAAGTTTGACTTTAAAACATTATTACAAGAAAAATATACATCATTCAAAAAAAATTCCATGCCCTAGATATTTTACTTGCCTATTTGGAAAAAAATTCAAGGGAAAATGAAGTTTTTTCTATTTGTTTCTTGATGTCAACTGAACACCACTTTTTCTTGAAATTTTCAACATTTCAAAATATGCTCTTAAATTGATAAAAAAATATATCAAAATAATTTTTTAAAAATATGAAAAACTACAAGAATAAACTTCAACAAGAGTTCTACATTTCATTAGTTTACATCGCTTTTGATGGAGCTTGTGAAATTCTCAAGAATTTCAGCTCAATTCCTTATGAGCCTAGTTTCCATTTTAAACCCTTGTCCCCAAGTGAGTAGGGTTTTAATCAAAAAATGTGCCAATGTTTTATTTTTGTGTTGACCCATTTAAGTCAGTCATCAAGCTCTTAAGTGATTTTTTGAGCCTCTGTCATGTTTGTTCACCAACCCTTTTTGTCTTAGCAACCGGTCATTTTTTCCGCTAGGTGAGGGTTTTCCTAAGCCAAGTTGTGAATTGTTAAGTCTGATGACTTAAGGATCAAGTCATTTACCCCATGATCATGTCACCATCAGGTAACCCAGTCTTTTCCATTTAATGCTAATATCGTGCATTGTGCAGCTTGCAAGATTCGGTGATCAAAGATGAAATCTGAATCATACCCTGCCAGCTCGCAGGAGTAAGGTGCACACCAAATAAAAGTAGTGAGGTTAGTGAGAAGCTAACACATGTCCTAGGTATTGTGTGGACCTACCGCTAAATGAAGATAAACAGAGATTAAACCCAGTGAGATCAGCAAAATATTAACACCTATCCCTCACTTGCTCAGAGAGTGGAGCCCACGGGTAGTGACGGTGTCATCCGACATGGAAGGAAACGATTGGATGAAAGCTCATCAGTGAGGCACCACTCGAATTCAAAGAAGGTCAAACATGAGCTAACTATTTGATCAGGCATCAGGGAAAAATATCAATGGATCTCATTCAAAATGGCAAGTGACACCAAATGGCTAATTCTATTCTACATGACAAGCTTGCATTAATGGCTTACACTTTGTAGAGTGATTGAGTTGATCTCAACTCATGCCAAGAGGAAAATGCAGACAATCATGAAGAATAATTAATTGATTTCCATGCAAATGGGATTTAAATGGTACCAGTACATCTACCAATGGGATGCCAAAATTACACATGTGTGATGAATATTAAGTTTGAAGGCCATTGTGTAATGTCCCCAATTTAGCCCTACACTGTTCGTTTAGATTTAGCCTGTTTCCGGAAACTCGTAGGCTAAGCTGAAATGAAAATTAGGGTTTCCACTTCGGAGGTGTTTTTGAGGTCTTGCATGTTGGACTTTCTGACGCATGTCTAGTGGAGATTTCTGGGTTTTTGGAGAGCTTCGCAATGAGGTAACATGCATGACAGGATATTGACTTGCGTTCTCGGCTACTTTTTGGTGGCTTGCATGTTGGAGTTTTCTAGTTTGGATTTTGGATTCCTTCTGGGTTTTTAGAGAGCTTCGCAATGGTGTGACATGCAATTGAATCAGAGAACTTTTCCGGACTTACTATTTTTAGTAAGTTGCGACGGCTACTCAAAATGTGGAGAAAATGAGTTTGGAACAACTTACTATTTTTAGCAGTATGCTATTTTTAGTAAGTACTATTTCTGGCAGTGCTATTTTTAGCAGCAGTTCAGCAGTTCAGTGCAATGGCTATTTCTGGCAGGTCAGCTTGAGCAGTGGTCTCCAGCATTTGAGGTGATTATTTTGGCAAGTTTGATATTTGATGAAAAATAATGTTTTAAGTGAAAAATATTTGGCTAAGGCATGGAGGACGATTTGGAGAGATAAGTGATTTTTATAATGTTTATTAATTAAACATTTTTGGAGGCCTTATTTGATGAATTAATATTTAAGTGAAATATGTGCTAAGGCAAAAGGGGACGCCTAGCTTGGAGACATTTGAGTTTAATTAAATATTTCACTTAAATCTTTTAGTGAAATATTTGCAAGTTATAGAATATTTCACTTAAGTCTATCTTGGATGCCTTTTGGTGATATATTTGCATTTTATTAAATTATATTTCCACATATGGGTTGGAAATGAAATGCAAATGAATTTTGGAGAAAAGGTGAAAAGTGAATTTCATTTAGGCACCCTAATTGGAGGGAAAAGAAGATTTGAATTTGGAGACAGAAAAGTTATAAATAAGAGACTTGGCCTTCAATTGGATTATCTATTGTTGCTTATCATACTGTTATGCTACTGAAATACTTTCAGAGCTTGCTTCGAGGAATGCATACCTCCTAGTTCTTTCTCTTGGTTTCGTGCTTGAAAGATAGCACCTAGCTGAGTTTCCAGAGACTGCTTCTCATCCAGACTAGCAGACAGAGCATCAAGGTTGAAGATTTTAGAGATTTGTCAGTTTTACATTTGCTGGTTAGGGTTTTGCTGAAATAGAAATCTGCTCATAAGTCCATGCACGATTTTTTGGTGGTTCTGGGTATTGGCCCTATGCTTTAGTCTACCTTGGGCGCCCCTCCTTGCAAGTTTTCAGATTTTTTAGAGGTGTCTCGGATTTTATCTTGCTAGTAGAACATTTCTGGAGGTTGTACCTTCTTTGAGGTTGCATTGGAAAGCGTGCATAAATAAATCACTACTATTTGGAGGAGTTTCTTGGCTTGGTCTTGGTCGCTCAACTCCTAGCTCTCATTTGCATTCAGTTCCACATCATTCGGAGGTGTTTTGACGAAGTTATGAGCATTTTGGTGATTCTAGGGCTTGCTGGTATGAATTTTCTGATTGCTGCAATTTTATATCAGACCTGATATTTTAGTCCCTTTTGCTATATTTCATATGTTGGATAGCTTGTGCTTGTTTGGAGTTCATTTCCTAACATTTTGGAGATCATTGGTTATCTATATCTCATTGTATTTGCAGATTGTTCATCATATTGTAACGCTGAATCAGTAGTACTGATCAGCTCTTTTACTTTCTGCACTTTACATTTTGTATCCCCACTTTAGTGGAAGAGGATGGCTTTGCCGCCTAGTTTACTTTCAGTTTAATCACTTTCATTCCCACGGTTGTGGATGCGACTGGCCCTTGCTCAGTCTACATTGTATTTGCTTTATGTTTCTCCGCCATATGATAGTGCCTTTCCACTTTGGGTTAGGAATGCACATGCTTGGCGTTGAGATTATTTTACTTGCATAGCATCATTGTTAATAGAATCTCCGCCATATGGTAGCGCCTTGCCCACCTCGGGTTAGGAGTGCACATGCTTGGCGTTGAGTTTACTTTCCAGTACTGCATTCTTTACTAGTGATACTCCGCCATATGGTAGCTTCTTACCCAGTTTGGGTCGGAAAGCACATTCTTGGCGTTGAGGCTCTTTCCTTCAGTTGCTGGTTTGATTTGAGCTAACCCTAACGAGTACTTTGGTGTGTTGTGATCATCTCAAAGTTTGAAAAAAAATTGGGTCGGCTCATTACACATTGTTTCCAATAAATACATCGGAGGAGGGTGTTATTTACTTCATTATCATTCAATAGGTGAACATTTTATGGCATGAACAGTTATCGGAAGGAAAGATGGGTAAACCAATTAAAAGATCTATTCGCTTAAATGCCAAAGGAATGGATATACCAGAAGTTGCTCGGAGGCATAGACTTGCACCTACCAGGTGCAGTCAGAGATTATAGTTCAACAATGATATTGCGGAGAGAGAAGAGGACAAAGGTAAAGGCCTGACACAGTTGTTTGCTAGCTCAAAGCGGAAGATAAGATATGGGCATGGCTCCTATGGGCGTTAGCATACGCCCATTAACTTGATGAGCAGCTCCTCTAGAAGTAGCAGCAAGACCAACTCATCTTACGGCCGATATTTGGTCCAGCTGAATGATAATTTTCCCTCTAACGAGGAGCTGATTTTTGTGCCACCTTTGGCAGTCAAGACATCCAGTGGGCAGCCTAGAACAATTCTTAGTAATGAGAAGAAAGATGAAGAAGCTAAGGTCTTCTCCCTTCCTCTAGCTATGATGAGGAGTGGTCATGTCTATCATGGGTGTACTGTTGGTATCAATGGGGTTACGGGTGGTAAATGATTTTGTTGTGTTGGGGTCTTCTTTTTGCCTGTGTTTTGTGAATTTTGCTCTGGTGACTCTCTGGTTTGCCTTCATGGAAAATTTTTGATGATTCAACATGAGTCATGTGCTTGTGTGGCGTCTTGGTTGTTTGGTTCATGGTGCTCAAATGGCAACAAGGAGGGTTTTGGCAGCACTTTGCATTTTCTTCCTCGACAGCGGTTATATTTTAGGATCTTTCTCGTTACAATGGATTTTGTGGTTTCAACATGTGGGTCTTGAAACTCAAATCAAATGTAGCTAAAATTTTGATGAAATTAGAATTCTACATTGTAACTACATTCAGGTCTAAGGCTTGTGGCTCCCTGTTAGTATAAAGGGAATTCAAGACCCGAAGGAAGAGGAGGATCAATTAGAAGGAGAAAGCAAACAAAGAGAGAGAGAGCAGTTAATAGAGAATATCAGGCTAGTTTAGGCCAGACATAATGTGATTATAGTTAAGGAATAGAAAACATGCCTGTGTTGGGTTATGTTGGATGAACATACACATATTGTCTTAAATTGTTGTACAGATTTGATCTATGAATATACATGAAAATTTACCTATGAAGCATTTTCTTTCCTTATGTGGGTTTTGAGTAAATTTGGAATGGAATAGTTAATAGCATTTTCATTCCTCTTTTGAGTTTCAATTCAAATGTTTATCTATGTTTGTGCCTTGATTCAAGTAATAAATTAAATGCTCAAATAGGGGGTATGGATTTACAATTATCTACTTAGGATGTGGTAAGAAGTTGTGCATTATAGGTCTTAAGTCTCATAATACAAAGTTGTTATGAAGATATTCTTTTTTAAGAATTTGAGATCACTTTTATATTACTGATAATATGCATATGACTCCGTAGCCCAATTGTATAAGGCACTAGTCTATTTCCTTGAGAGATTTGCTTAATGGGTTAATCAAATCATTCTATGGTGGCCGACCTAGAGGTAAAATTTTAAAATCATTTGAAAACTTCCAAAATCTTTACACCAATATTATATTCATTTGTCATAAGTGTGGGAATTTGCTGAAATGGTAGCAAATTACTTAGGAACTAGCCAATTCCATAGTATATTTTGCATATTTACCTTTTAGTTGAAATGATCTGTGAAAACAATGTGTTTCACCAAGTGTATCTCAGGTGAAAGTCAATAGGAATACCCTCCTTGGCCCCATAGAGCCTAAAGTGTAGAAGATCTTAGTTATCACTAGATCTTGTCAGTTGGCCAGTCATTTTTAGGAGTTTTGAGTATAGGAAATGGAAATTCCTTAGAGATTCCTTTAGGTGCACTAGAAAAAGCACCAACAGTTTTGAAATTCAAAATATAAAGACCACTTTTATGTGGTCGAAGTTGAGAAAAAAAATTTCATGTTGGTCGATTCCTTTGTAAAGTGTGACACAGGTTTGTACTTTTACCCTTTTATCATAAAAATTCTCTCTAGTTCCATTCAAGAAAATGAATGCTATGAGCAAGAAGAAAAATATTGAAATATTAGCCATCACTTATAAAAACCTCTATGTAGTGACTAGCCTTGTATGATTCCATTGAGAGGGAGTGTGCATAAAACCACCTCATGGATAAATCCTAGATTTAAGACCTAACAGACATAATATAAGACCTATAGGCATTGTATGCTCCAAATTCAAATAAAATGTTTGGCTTAGGTGATGCCATTGAGGGGGAGTGTGCATGTCAATGTTGCTACCAAATGGCTAAATCCTAAATTTATAAATCCTATGGGCATATATTAATATTCTTCTCTCTATAAATCTTCCACTTATAAAAGCATTGTATTATGTCCTACAGGCACTATGTAATGAACCTGGGGCAAGGCTGATTTGAGGAGACCCGAGCTCTAATAAAAATATTTTTAAGACCTCATATATAGCATCATTTTTAAAACATTGGGATTATAAATTATGACAATATGACTTTCATGTAGTTTGAAATACACAACTTCCATTTTGGCATATATTTGTGTCTCTATTTATCACTATCAAAGAGGACCTATGTTACTATGGTACTTCATTTTTTCTTTTATGGAAATTGACATGTGATATCCCATATTAACATTAAGGGGGAGTGTTATCTAACATAATGTTATTAGGGGTCATACCCTTATAATATTTTTTTAATTCTAATATAAGGTTATAAAACCTTATATATTATATGCTTATTAAGCATATCCCATTTGAAATAATTATAGTTCAAATAATTAGATTATTGATTATTTATGAATGAGGGTTTTTGAATAGGTGTGACTAATACTCTTTCAAGTATTATGTCACCCTCCCTCCTATATTTAAGGAGGTTCTTTCTCATTTGAGAGAGGAAGAATCTGGAGATTGATAGTGAATTCTATCACTATGCACAAGAGGTATTATTCACAATGTGAAATTATGGAGAAGTGTTCCCCAAGTTCGGTCTATGTTATAATAGACCATTATTGTAAGTGTTTCAATAAAATGATGCTTTATGGGGTATTTACCCAAAAGGGTTTTCTCCCTATATACCTTATGTAATGTGTAAAATTTCTGCTTCTATGATTCTCATTTTATTTATTTTATATCTTGTTTATAATGATTAGTATCCTAAGATCCTAATTTCTAACAATTATTTTTTAGCTTTCTATTATAGTTTATTTTAGTGGGCTACGAGCTCTTTAAAAATTATTCCTTTGGTTGTTTGAAACACAATTTGTAATTGAGGAGAATATAAATTAGGATTGTCGAAGACCTCTATATTGAGGAATTGACATGTAATACATTTTTCCAAATTAAATAGAAGAAGGTTTCTATGTGTTTGTTGTAGAAAATGTGTGTTGGCCTTTATCCTCTACCACATAATAGATAATGGAACACAAACTAAAAAATGTCATAACAAAGTAAGATTAATTGATATACTATAAGAAAAATAAATTCATGAATATGCATTTCCTTAGGGGCTTGCTACATTTTAGTTCTTTTAATTTGAGAGCTAAGATTATATTTCCAACTAAACCTTACAATACTATACTCATGGGGGTTGAGAACATTGCTCTAACTATGAAACTACACTTTTTTTATAGCATTCTATAGATGGATAGAACAATATTAATTAATCCACATAATAGTTCAAGCATCATTCTCATTAACCCCCATAATTATGTGATTTTTAAGTATCGCTCCCATACAAAAATATTGCTTCAAGTGATATTCATAAGTGCAAGACTAATTATTAAAGACTTCATTGGTGTTGGTAATTTATACATTATTATTATTTTTCATAACTTATTTTATAGCTCTGCTAGTGTTTGTTGTTTATGGCACTCTTATAATATTTTTCTTTGTTCTTTTTTCCTTGAAACATAGAAAAAGGGAACCCTAAGTTTAATGTCTTAACCTAGGATTAGTTTTACTCCTTTTTCTAGAGTTTCATTAAGATGGATATCAACAAGGTGTGTATATTGAATTTCAACCATAAAGGTGAGCCAATCAGACCTAGATTTGCATCTTATTGAGTCTTAAAATGAATTAAAATTGATTTTCCTTGATTAACCTAATTAAGCTATATAACCTAACATGAAAAATGCAAGCTTCCGACAATTGACAAACATAAATAGAGAATTGCAGGCACATCTATGAGGGGTGGAGTGTTGTGTACTTGTCTAGAAAGTTTGGTGTCAGACACTGTAGGAGGAAATAGGTTCCCAAGGGCATCCCATTCCTTGTAGGGGTGTCCTATGATTTTGTAGTCCTTTGATGTTAGATTTGAGACTCATTTCTACTTGCAAACTTGTCAAATCACTATCGAATAATTTTGTAGGTGAGTTTCCATGGGTTGATGAGATGTTGGGTTTAAAATGTAACAATGGAAGATGGATTTTCAAACTTCCTTCAATCCTCTTCAAACATAAAATCTACACATTTACAAAGAAGAGAAAGGTTGTGCCATTTTAGGGGCTTGCCTTGGTCAAACCTCGTGTTAGTGTTTCCACTTCAACAATGGCAATATTAATGATAAAAATGGATAATTGATAGGAAGGAATGATGAATCAACAAAGTGTTGCAAATCACCACCTGTCAATGGCTTCCTTGAAGGATTGAAGTTATACACATCACTTCAAGGTCTTGGATCTTGTTTGCTTGAATTGCTTGAATTGCTTGGAGACCTACAACAAGGGTCAACCTTCACAAACAATGATAACATAAACACACATGAACTCATATAGGATTTGACATGATGTTAGGATATTGAATTGCTACAATGAAGCTCTAAAATACTACTCTTGACTTGCTCTTGACAATAATTCTTGCTCCTAAAATTCTCCTTCTAGTTTTAAATGGTGAAAAGACTAGGTATTTATAGGCATTTCTCTAATTTCTCAAAAATTAGATCTTGATATGAAATTTGTAATTTGAATTTAAAATGTTAAAATTTTGATGATGACATATTAAAATTTGGATCTTAACAAAATTGTTAGGAAAAAGGCGTGTTGTACACCTTCAAGAATATATTTAATGTAATTATTCTTTGGGCCACTTAATGTTGCATGTAACATTGGGACAAAAGTGAAGTTGCTAAAATGTAATTATTTTATATTGCGGAAAATAAATAAATAAAGTACCCAATATTAAATAAGGGGACATGGTTTGTAATCTCATGGTTTTAGTCACATGTTTTTTGTGTAATACTACTTAGTGGTTTTGTGGTAGCTTGCTTCTATAAAAGTAACCACAAAGGTAGTTATTGTGAGATGCAATTTTGCATGATTAGCTCTAGTTAGCATTTGTGAGGGTTTGAAGCATGGCACAAGATGTGTGGTTGCATGCTTGTTCACATGAATTGCTTGGAGAGAGCTTGTTGTTTCAATGGTGTTCATGGAGACTCGGAAGATGTATTGTAATCTTTATTGCTGAATAATACATGAGAGATGGATGCTTTTGGAGGTTGGGTTTTTTCCCTCTTGAGGGTTTTCCCAGGGTATATCTTTTGTCATATTTTCATGGGTATGTTGTCTATTCTCTTGCATGTGGATTTGAATACTTAGATGCATAGATTTCTTTATGCGTTATGTGGAAATTGTTTTTAATTGGCTACAAGTTTCCAACAAGTGGTATCATAGCTTTGGTTGTGGTTGTATAACCCTTGGTTGAGAAAAATCTTGTTTAAGTTTGAATATATGCATTGCATGTGAGAATCAAAGACATGAAAGATATGAGGGCTTTGTAGGTTGTTTATTGCAGATCTGAGGGTTTTGGGTTTGATGCTTTGATGGGTTATTTATAGATTTGGGGTGTGAGAAATTTTGGATGAAATGGGTTTCTTGGTTTTGCATTCAAGTGGGGATTTTGTGGGGGAAAATTTACAAATGATCTTTTGGCCCAAAACAAACCTCATGGTTGGATCCAGGTTGGCCAAGAGACGAAAATTGATATATAATTTGACCTATTTACATCATGGAAAATTTGCAAAAAAATTAACCATACACTGTCTCAGACGGACCTAAAATAATATTAAAAATATATATATTTTTCGTCACCATTAAAATTTTGTTACTACAAAATTTAAAAAAGTAAAATCATACTTAAAAGTTTTTATGAAAAACTTTTGAAAATTTAAAAATTAAAGTTTTTTCACCCCACCCCCATACCGCCTCTACAACTCAGGTACCGATGGTACTATCGGTACCATGGCTTTGCAATGGCTCCACAAATACGCTTGGTACTGTCGCAACCCCCGACCGGACAAGACAAGTGGGTGGAGCCCGCGACCCCTTTGTGGGGTTAAAAACTTTTAATTAAAATTTTATTTTAAAAATTTCACCGTTTATTTTAAAAAGTCTACCATGCATGCATTTAAAGGGCCCGATGTTTTTTAAATGAAAAAAAAATGAAATTTAATTGGAATGAAATTTCATTTCGGGTCCGCCACCCAAGGAGCGGCGCCCCCAGGTGGGGCCACTACCCAACCACCAAGGGTGGCTAAAATTTTTTTGCCTCAGGTGTAAATTGGTGTTTTTCTTCTGAGGGGCATAACTTTCACCCAAGGTGTCCATTTTTCAAGTTCTTGGACTCGTTGGAAAGTTGAATCAAAGCTCTATGTTGTGGTGATAGAATATTTTCCAAATTTAGTAGTTTTGACAATGTTTTGCTTGGTCAAAGTCAAGTGTTTATTTTGAGCTTCAAGAGGGCATATTGGGTGCATATAGAGTTGAATTTTGGACTTTGAATAGTCAACGGAAAGCTTGTTCAAAGCACTACACAGTGGATTAGGTTTAGATATATTTTGGCATGGTTTATTTATTGCTTTCTTTATCAGAGTTGTTTATGAGTTTCTTTGACTATGGTGATATTGTGAGTTTATGAATGATTGGATCTTGGATATTTGATGTTGGATTCATTGTATGATCAGTTGTACATCTTAGATTAATCCTATTTTTTTACATGGTTTTCATTATATGGTTGGATTTATATGCTTCATTGATGTATCTACAAGTTGTGCAATGTTGTAGGTGGCATTTATGACTTGGACATGGGTTGTCTTTGCCCATTGATATTTCAGTGTTGATGCATGTTCAGTTTTGGTGGCTTGGTTTAGTCACTTGGTTTGTTTATTTGGTTGTCATGTTGAGGATGGTGAGATGGTATTACTAGGTACAGTCATGATATGAGACCTATATAGTTGACTATGATTATGCAAATATGTGGACATGGTTGGGTTGAGTTGTTATTACATTTGGTGGTGATCATGGTATCATGGATGTTTCTTGTGCTTTAGAGACTTTGGCACATCATGATGGTATATGCAGGTGCATTGTTGGTGGTGTTGGATTGGTTCCTGATTATGGTTATGGCGGTGTATCTTCATGGTATGAGGATCATGGTTTTACTTTTCCTTTTGGGAGCTCTTGCTATATTTGATTTCTTTGATTGTGTGAGGACCTTTGGTTGATCTTCATGAGGAGATTGTTATCATGATGTCATGGATAGCTTGATTACACTTTTCAGTGGGAGTTTTTTGACAGTGATGGTTTTGGCGGTGATGGATATGTTTATGATGGTTTGGAGGTTGTAGGTATCTTCTTGGCTTGGATATTTTGGTTCTACTTTTTATGTTACTCACATTTCATTTGTGTGTGTAGACCTGGATGATCTTCATGGAGAGGATGGTTGTCATGATGCCATGTGTGACTCAATATCATAGTTTAGTGGGATTTGTTGGCAGTGACATGGATGCATCATTTGGTATGGTTATCTTCATGTGATTGGGGATATGGTTTCTTGGTTTAGAGTGTTTTTCTATTATGTCATGGTTTACTCTTGATACGCATTTAGAGTTTGGCATGGTACTTGTTCTCTTGAGACTAGGATGTATATATATGTTATGGTGCATGTGATCTCCTAGGAGAAGAGAGTTAGATCATGTTGTCATGTTTATGTTCCTAATTCATGATTGGAGTTTTGACATTGATCTTGTGTGGTTATCTTGGTATTGGGTACATATATCATTTTCTTGATTACTTCATGATGGTTCTATGTTGCATTTGGATTTTTGCATGGATTGGTTGGTTATAGGTACTCATGGATACTTGGAGACATAGGTGAGGCTTGATTTCTCTTATGATTAGAGACATGTGTTGAGATGGTTACTCTTGATGAGATTTCAACAGGGAGTTTGAGGAGCCTACACCTTGGTTGAATATGAGTTCAACATGGACCTATTAGGAGAGTGTTCTTGGATGAGTCATGATGACTTGGATGTCTTGGAGGAGCATTATCATTCCTCACTCTTGGTCTACTCAGTTTCACTTGAGAGGTATTGCCCATTGTTACTTTCAGGTGCTTTGTGTTTTATGCTTTATCTTCTCATGCATAAGGATCTTGAGCTATGGATATATGGTTTTGGAGGGTTCATTTGAGGAGTGTTGGCATGTTTATCTCCTTATGCATTGTGATTACATTCATTGATGTTGAGTTTAGGAGATGTATTGGGCTTATTTCCTTCATTGGGAATGGATTTGGTTTGATCTTCTTTGGTTTGAGAGGCTTACATCCATGTTGATTACATGATACATATGTATGTTTGATCTTGGAGATTGAACGGTTGGGTGTTGTTATGGCTTTTCTTTTGGGGTGTTGTGGAGGAGATCATACTTGACACAGTTGGCTTTTAGAGGTGTATGTAGGAGATTTTTCTTACAGGTTATTGATATACAGGTTTGGATATCATTGTGGATGATTCCTTGTTACTACATGATGTAGTTTACACTTTCTATATGATGCTATTGGTAGACTTGGTATGCCTTGATATTTTTCAATTTTCATTACCCATGCAGTGGGAGCTCTTGGATGTGTATGTCATTCTTTGACAAGTTTTGCACATGGAGTTTATGATTGTAGTTTATGGGTGTATATGTTTATGGCATGAGTTTACTATGTTTTGTATACCTTGGAGGTATGGATATTGGATGTATTGGCACTTGTTGTGGGTGTTATTTCAGCTATGGGTTTTTGTATCTTGACAGCTACTTGTGCATATTGTTACCTTTGGATTGAGTGTATGTGTTTGGGATATCAATTGAGTAGGACTTATTCTTTGTTGTGATAGATTGTGTGGATTCTCTATTGGATGACTTCTTATCTTTGTGCATTGGCATGATGGGGGATGAGAGCATTCATGCTTGGGATGGTGGTCACTTTGATTCTTGTTACAAGTATCTTGATGGAGCACATGGAGCACTTTGATTCCATGATGGTATATGTGGATATATGGATTGTTCATTTGATTCATGTTTTGAGGTTACTTTTTCCCCTTATGCAATGTATAAAAGAAGTGGGAGAATGTTAGGAAAAAGGTGTGTTGTACACCTTGCATAATATATTTAATGTAATTATTCTTTGTGCCACTTAATGTTGCATGTAACAATGGCACAAAAGTGAAGTTGCTAAAATGTAATTATTTTATATTGCAGAAAATAAATAAATAAAGTACCCAATATTAAATAAGGGGACATGGTTTGTAATCTCGTGGTTTTAGTCACATGCTTTTGGGTAATACCACTTAGTGGTTTTGTGGGAGCTTGCATCTATAAAAGTAACCACAAAGGTAGTTATTGTGAGATGAAATTTTGCATGATTAGCTTTGGTTAGCATTTGTGAGGGTTTGAAGCATGGCATAGGATGTTTGGTTGCATGCTTGTTCACATGGATTGCTTGGAGAGAGCTTGTTGCTTCAATGGTGTTCATGGAGACTCAGAATATGTATTGTAATCTTTATTGTTGAATAATACATGATAGATGGATGCTTTTGGAGGATGGGTTTTTTTCCCTCTTGAGGGTTTTCCCAGGGTATATCTTTTGTCATATTTTCATGGTTATGTTGTCTATTCTCTTGCATGTGGATTTGGAATACTTAGATGCATAGATTTCGTTATGGGTTATGTGGAAATTGTCTTTAATTGGCTGCAAGTTTCCAACAAAAATAGGGGGACCGAGATGCCCTAGGGCATCCTAATCCTGTTCCTATTTTCCAGGACTTAGGGTGTTGAGGGAAAAACATTAAGTTAATGCATTTGTTCAATGCTTTCCATTTCTTGGAAAATGGTAAAAATAGGCTATAAAATACATAATTTAGGAAATTAGGGAATTAATTAGGCTCAATAATTTAAGGGGGACAAAACATAGTGTGAAATTGTCAACAGTGACAATTTACGATGCTACAATTCTCTATTTTCTCCTTCAATGACTATTAGTGGGTTGTACGGGTGATAAGGGATCATACCCCCTCTCATTCTTTTAGATATTTTAGAGTTGGATTTGAATATTTTATTCATAAAAAAAGAAATTGATGTAGCAATAGTGATGGTTTCCATGAAAAAACTGGATACTCACAGTAGTAGATCTAATGCTTGCTTCCTAGCTCTTTAAGGATCTCTAGTAATTAATCTAAGTTTGGAAGAAATCTAGAAAAATGTATTTATATTTCAATGTACATGCTTGATTTTTAGGTTTAAAGTCCTCAACATTCTCTAGAGGAGAAAAATTTTGTGATACATAGCAAGGTCAAGGGGCAGAGTTCTGACACCAAGCCCAAACGAAGATCTTTAAAACCGCATACACCTTCATGGTGCATATCATATTGCATTCAAAGACAAAAAAAAAAACCACCAAATTTTGCCACATGGGCATCACTCACTACAAAATTTGTTGAGGGTATGCTTGAGTTTGTCTTGGAAAAACCTGCAAGCCTTTGGGAAGACCCTAAACAACCCCTACGATGGACTAGATTTAGACCTATATCCTAAAATGACTAGTCATCTATGAAAGATACATGATATAAATATTTTTAAATATCATATCGAATTAGATCCAACACTCCAAAAAATTATGAGGCCTAAAGTAAAATTGAATGTAGTTTTGTTTTCCATATATATGCAACATTCACAAAAATTCAAACCCTTTATCAAATTTGTATTATTCAATTTCCTAAGACCTATCCTTTGGTTCCATAATATTGCCTTCTAGGTATTACAGGGAGGTAGGTGGGAAAATTTAGCACTAAACATAGGAGTTTAAGACTTGTTGGGGATCATAGGTTGAACATACATTAAGATAGGTACTCAAGGAAAGGGAAGTCGAAAGGAACAATTTTGATAAAGGTAATATTAGTGTAAATGGGCGAGTTAGGATTGGGAAATCAAGGAAAGGGTAATCGGGGAGGGAAAATTCAAAAAGCTAACATATATAAATAAAATTAGACTTCAGGTGGATGGCATAATGACATAAGGAGATCTAAAAGCCTAAAAAAAGTAAAGGAAAATTGAAATTTTGGGCCTTAAGATAAAATATAGGAAGGGGAAGTTTGATGAGCCAATAAGGACAAACGGAAAAGGTGGAGATGGGAAGAATGACATATCAAGATGGAAAAATTCAAAAGTTTGGCAACACACCTAAACTTAGAATATTTACTAGAAAACAACCCAAACTTAGAATTTTGTAGATTTCTTACAATTGTTAGCACATGGGTGATGACACAAGACAACACTTAGGCA
Source organism: Sequoia sempervirens (assembly GCA_007258455.2). Lineage (NCBI taxonomy): Eukaryota > Viridiplantae > Streptophyta > Pinopsida > Cupressales > Cupressaceae > Sequoia > Sequoia sempervirens. The sequence continues at coordinate 52,609 of VDFB02282755.1, read as the reverse complement.
CTTTTAATAAATGAGGATCCTTACAAAGATTTCTCAAGCTGGTTATTAATGGTGGGCCAAATAGGATCGAGACACACAAAAGGGAAGGGACTCAAGAAAAATTTGGCATTGTAGGATTGAGTCCCAAAGGGTCATATGAGGATAGATGAGAGCATAAAACAGATGAGTAATGATTTATATATTTTCAAATAAACAAAATTTCCTAAAATATGTGGCAATCAATTGCATGGGTAATACAAATATGTTGGAGCTAAAAAATATATTTAAATATACTAAAATATCATGAAATAAACAACATATAAGTGTGAATTTTTTTTTTGCAATATGTTGGGGTTCCAAATGTAAATACTTATTGAAAATTAAAAAAAAAATTATACAAGGTCTTTGAATGAGGTTGTCCAAGTAGGAAAAAAAATTAGTTGCATCCTTTGATCTCCAAATCCAAGGGTTTTTGTCCTTGAATTGATAGTTGAAGACAAGGCTTAAGCTACATTAAAAATTATATGAAAAAGATAGATCTCTTAAAGTTTAGGAAGCTCTTCAATAAATAGAACCAATAGGGCACAAATTCCAACACCCCATCTTGCTTCTCTAAATTAACAATATTCTTCCCACTAAATAGTCCCCACTTCATCATAAATACCAACTTGTAACTCCTTATTTATGAGCTATTATAGAATCTATCATGATTAGCATGTGAGTTTACAACAACCTTTTTATGGTCCCCACACCCCCATATGAATGAAATTATTTTATTGGTTGCTTTTATTTCCCCAAATCATGGTCCCTTTATTAAAAAATATTTTTATATGCTTATCAAGCAAATAAGGATAGGGCCCACATAGGATAATTAATGAAAAAGTGACATTACATCATATGTATGAGATGTCTAGTTATGATATATTGAATGTGTTTTAATTATTGTAAAAATTGTAGCATGAGCATAGGATATTATCTTTGAGAACTAATTCAAATCTAAGGGACTGAGCTTATTTCTATTAAAGTTGGATTTGTGCTCCTTATTATGCATAATATATAATTTTAGTTATAGAGATAGTGTATGAAGAGGTTTTTAGACCTCACCCTTGATGAAATTTTTCACATACAAGGGTTTATCTGCCCGATGAAAATGGCATCTTTGTTAGGAACCAGATGAAGAATAAAAATAGAAACACAAATCAAGCATGGAACAAGAACACAATCACAACACAGTGATTTACCCTGGAAAACCCCAAACCAGGGGAAAAACTAGCAATGAAGATCTTCATATTAACCCTCAGCCCCAACCGAGTTGAGCCTGGAGGCTTCAACCAGCCACACATACAATGGAGTCACCAAGCCATTATATAGACTTCTAGGTTTTGGTCCAATACAACTAGCACAAAACCATGTGCTCAAGACCACTAAAGGTAACATCCACTAATTCCAACCCAAGAACTAGTTTAACCCAACAATCCCCCCTTTAAACTTGGTCTTGGGGTTAGCACCAAACCCACCTTCCACAAACACCAAGTGCAATGCCCTCTCTTTCATCAAGATTGACATCAAACCGAGAATCCACATGACTCTAAGCCCCCCTTACCACCTAGGAGAACTCCTCTCTTACCAAGACTTTCCTTTCAGGGATTGAGCAAGCCATACCAGGTCTTACAGCCATCAACCCAAATACATGTATTAAATTTTACATACAACTCTATTACAAACTTGTTCTTGCTACAACTAGCCTTGGCTATAGGCACATGCAACACCTACATACATCAACTTTAACTAGGAAACATGCCTACAATAGCAACCACGACCAATCTTGCACAAACTTGCTCTGATACCACTTATTAGGAACTAGATGAAGAATAAAAATAGAAACACAAATCAAGCATGGAACAAGAACACAATCACAACACAATGATTTACCCTAGAAAACTCCAAACTAGGGGAAAAACTAGCAATGAAGATCTTCATATTAACCCTCAGCCCCAACTGGGCTAAGCCTAGAGGCTTCAACCAGCCACACATACAATGGAATCACCAAGCCATTATATAGACTTCCAAGTTTTGGACCAATACAACTAGCACAAAACCATGTGCTAAAGACCACTAAAGGTTAATCCACTAACTCTAACCCAAGAACTAGTTTAACCCACCAATCCCCCCTTTAAACTTGGTCTTGGGGTTAACACCAAACCCCCCTTCCACAAGCACAAAGTGCAATTCCCTCTCTATTAACAAGGGATGATCAATCATGCATGATATTTGCATGAATGGTGGAGAGATATGTTTCAGTTAACAAAGATTGACTTGGACCCATCTTGAGCACCCAAGTTGGCATCTTGGAGTTAACAATTTTGCATGATAAGATATTTTATAAGGCTGAATTAAGTGGGCCCATTCTTGGGGGCCAACTTTGAGGAGAAGCCTACAAGATATCTTTGTAATCAACATTGAATTAGGACTTTAGTTTTGGACACCCAATTTGATGAAGGACTTGATTTGACATTGTTTTTCATAGAAGAACTCCACTTGTAAAGAATAGGTGTAGGTTTTGTGAGATAAGCTTTGTGCTTTGTAATTGTAAACTCTTTGAAGTTTACAAGGCTCATTATTATCTATAAATTGCAGCAAGTTGAAGAGAGTTTTATCAGAGTTTATTGTAGGTTGTGAAGAAGAATTGTTGAAGGAAAAAGAAGCATCTCAAGCAAGGATTGATAAAAGAATTATTGTAATCTTGTTCTAAGGTTAAATAATACAAACACTATTTATTTTGGTGGTGGTTTTTTCCCAAAATGGTTTCTCCACGGTATATGTTGTGTCACTTCTATCTTCTAGTCTTATTCTTCTATAATCTTCTATCTACTTCTACAAATGGTAAAATGAATCTAAACATATAATCATATACAAAGAATTTGTAACAAATAACACTTAATTGTATCTACAATATAATAGTTTTACAAGTTTTAAAGCTACATAATTACCTCCATTTTCAACATTTGGTATCAAAGCTGACAGTTGGGTAGAGTTTGGGACGCCTTTCTCTTAAAAGTTTGAAGGTTTTTTGGCTGTAGTGGGAGCTTTTACTATTGTGTTATTGCTGATTTTGGAAAATAAGTTTGTTACAATGAGTTTTAATTCTCCTTTAGATATTGAAAGATTCAATGGTTCTAATTATGAGATGTGGAAACTAAAAATGGAGGATCTCCTTGAAGAGAGAGATTAGTGGTTAGTTGTTGGTAATGAGACAAAGTCACCTACAACGATGTCAGATGAGGATTGGGCTAAGCTTGATAAGAAGGCAAGAGGGACCATAAGATTATGTCTTATTGATGTTGTTCTCTTGAATGTTTCAGAAGAAACTACTGCATTAAAATTGTGGAAGAGAATAGGTGATATTTATCAAACTAAAAGTCTTACTAATAAGTTGTATCTGAAAAGAGAGTTGTATTCTTTAAAGATGAAATATGGTGATTTTGTTGAAAATCATTTGAATGCTTTTAATTTGATTCTAAGTCAGTTGGAATCTATAGATGTAAAGCTAGAAGATGAAGATAAATATATTTTGAACTACTTTGTTCTTTACCAGATTCTTGGGAAAATCTAATTGTTGCTATCAGTGGTAGTAGTACAAATCCAAAGATGGAAAATATAATTCCTACTCTCCTATCAGAGGAGATGAGGAGGAAGTCTAAAATGGAAATCCAAGATGCCATTTTTGTAAAAAGTAGGCCTAAGAAAAAGGAACCTAAGGGAGACAAGGAAGGGAAGGGTAAGTCAGAAGGATGGAGTAAGGTAAAGTGTTGGAACTGTGGGAAAGCATGACATATGAAGAAGGATTGTAAGAACAAGAAAAAGAGTTTTGATTCTTCTACAAAGGTATCCTCAGATGACAGTAATCATGTATTGATCATTTCACATAAAAATGTAAGTGATGACTCTTTGCTTGATGTTAAAGAGTGATCTTCATGAAGAGGATGGTAGTCATGATGCCATGTGTAGCTTGTACCACAATTCAGTGGGAATTGTTGGCAATGATGTAGATGCATCATTGGTAAGGTTATCCTCATGTGATTGGGGATTTTTTTTTTCTTGGTTTAGAGTGGTTTTTATTATGTCATGGTTTACTCTTGATACGTGTTTAGAGTTTGGCATGGTACTTGTTCTCTTGAGACTAGGATGTTTATGTATGTTACAATGCATGTGATCTCCTTGGAGGAGATGGTTAGATCATGTTGTCATGTTTATGTTCCTAATTCATGATTGGAGCTTTGACATTGATCTTGTGTAGTTATCTTATGTATTGGGTACATTAATCATTTGCTTGATTACTTCATGATAGTGCTATGTTGCATTTGGAGTTTGACATGGATTGGTTGGTTACAGGTCCTCATGGATACATGGATAAATATGTGAGGCTTGAATTCTCTTATGGTAAGATATATATGTTGGAATAGTTACTTGTAAGAAAAAAAAAATCAACAATAAAGACTAAGAAGCCTACACCTTGGTTGGACATGAGTTCAACACACTCAAAAATTTCACATGCCTCCAAAGAGGCAATTTGGTTACAAAGACTTGGGAAAGGTATTGGTTTTAATTGCAAGTTAAACTTGAATGTGATAGTTAGAGAGCTAATTGTTTAGCCAAAAATCCTATGTATCATGCTCATACTGAGCATGTTGATGTTCAATATCACTTTGTGTGAGAAATGGTTGAGAGTGGGAAGGTATTAATTGAGAAAGTTGACAATTTGATTAATGTTGCAGATTATCTTATGAAACCAGCTCCTACAAATAATTTCTCTTCTTTTTGAGTATCAATCATTTGCTTGGAGCTTCATGATTATGCAGGTTGCATTTGAAGTTGGCATGGATTGATTAGTTGGTGCAGGAAGGGCATTGGCCTTGGGTCCTGTACTTGATTTATAATAATGATTCCTTGTTTAGAATAATTGCAATGTATAATGTCAAGTGGGAGAATGTTGGGAATAGGATGCCATTTAATTGCAATCCTAAAAATTATTTTGTGTATCTCCTAAGTCCTTGGAAAGTGTTCCCCAACACTGGGATTAGAAAGATATTAAATTTGAATGACATGGACATGTTAATTGACATTTTTAATTAATTATAAATGATAGGAACATGTGAGGGCATCCAAGAAGAGTTCCTAAATATTAGGAGCACATGGGGCGCCCACATGGAAGGTGGAACCCACCTTGAGTTAAGTTAACTATTTGGAGAAAAAGATAACACTTCAATAATGCATGTAAAGATCCTAGAAGTTAGGGATTGATGTTCACGTGCATGGAGTTTAGTTTAGTTTAGTTCAATTCAATTCAGTTATGGTTCAGTTATCTTCAATTCAATTCAACTATGGTTCAGTTATCTTTAGTTGCATGTAGTTAATTTGAGTTGCATGTTAGTTGACTTCAGTTGACTTGAATTGCATGCTAATGACTTAAGTTGCATGACAAATAACAAGTGACTACTTTCAGTTAATAGGGGATGATCAATCATGTATGATATTTGCATGAATGGTGGAGAGATATGTTTCAGTTAACAGAGATTGACTTGGACCCACCTTGGATGCCCAAGTTGGCATCTTGGAGTTAACACTTTTGAATGATATTCTTGGGTGCCAACTTAACTTGGCCTTATAAAATATCTTATCATGCAAAAGTGTTAACTCCAAGATGCCAACTTGGGCGTCCAAGGTGGGTCCAAGTCAATATCTATTAACTAAAACATATCTCTCCACCATTCATGCAAATATCATGCATGATTGATCATCCCTTGTTAACTGAAATTACACCTATTATCTATCATGCAACTATGTCGAGGTGAGATGGCGTCGTCGCTCTCTGTGTGCAGAGCTAGGGAAATCGCGCCCTAGCTCATTCCTGTCTTGTCTGGGTTGCGTTTGGGTGGGTGGGCGGTTGTCTGTGCGCAGGGGGGTCTGCTGATCTTGGTGTTTGGCTGTTCGCGTTTTGAGGGTGCTCGGTGGTTGGCTCTCTCCATCTGCTCGCGGCTGGCCTTTGTTCTCTGCGGCATTTGGTGGCAGTGTCTTGGTGCGTGGGTTGCTGGCTGTGGCGTGTGGGCTTAGTGTGCTCGGTGGGGTGTGGTGTGGTGTGGCAGAAGGCGGGGTTTGGTGTGGGATAAGGTGTGTGGGTGGTGAGGTGGGTTTGCGGGTTGGGTGCTTCAGCTGGTGGGCCTGTGCTCCCTCCTCTGAGGAGGTGTGGTGTTACCCCTTTGGGTCTTACGGGGGTCTGTATGAGAGTTTAAGGCTTCTCCTCTATGCAGCAAGGGGATTCTTCTGGGGTTTGCCCCAAAATGGATTTCCGCTCAGCAGTGGGTTCGAAACCATCGCTTCAGGGCTCGAAGGTTTTCGATAATAATCTATTTTCGATGGAGCCTGAAAAAGCTGTGTCAGGATCGGCAGGAGGGCTTAGAATTCCGAAGATTAATGGATGCCTTGAACGGTGTGCAGAGAGGCCAAATGTAGTCATTCCGATGGAGATGCTAGTTGAGGATATCGATTATTTCTCAAGGCATTCTCTTTATTGCAAATTCTTGGGTTTGAAGATTTCGCTGCAATTCTTGGATTCGTGGGCTCAAAGGACTTGGCTACCTGAGGGGGAGATGGAGATCCGCCTCTTGGCAAATAATTATTTCATGGTCACTTTCGACTGCATGGCGGATCAGAATAGGGTTTTTGAAGGGGGCCCGTATTTTTACAACCAGGTGGGCTTGTTCATTAAGCCATGGCATGCTGGTTTTAATCCGGCGGAGGAGCTTCCGAATCAGGTTCCAGTTTGGGTTCGTCTTCCAAGGCTCCCCGTGGAATGTTGGCGCGAGGATGTGTTGCACTTACTAGCTTCGAAGCTAGGGAAACCTGTGGGCTCGTCACAACATACACAATTCAAAAAGGTAATGACTTTTGCTCGATTCTGTGTAGAAATTGACTTAAGTAAGCCATTGCCAGACTCTTTGGAAGTAAGTGCAGGAGATTATTCATGGGTGCAGCAGCTTGACTATGAAACATTACCTTTCCGTTGTCGTTTCTGTCATGAGTATGGTCACCTCCGGCGTAGGTGTCCAAAGGCCAAGCCTTTGGAGGTTCAATCTCCTCTGCCTTCAAATAACACACCCAGAGTGGATAAGGGCAAGGAAACCTTTCGGGGTGTTGGTGGTAGGGAAGATGGTTTCACTTCTGTTAGAGGCCGAAACAGAAATAAAGGTCATAAAAGGACTCTGAAGGATAGGCAGGAGGAGGATACCTTCAATAGATTCGAGGTGTTGGAAGAACTTAGTCAACAGGAGGTGAACCCAGGATTTTTTGATCTTGATCATGGGACTTTGGATATAGATCAGCATGGCCCTTCGGTGGAGGAAATTATTACTTCCCAACAGGAGGGGGTTGCGAGAGTGCAATGCATAGAGGAGGTCAGGAATGACCCTAGACAGGCAAAGCTCAATTTAGAGGTGCTTATGGTTCCACCTGGTGATGGGCCTTCAGACATAGGGACATCTCGGCAGTTGGGGGTCCAAGATGCATCAGGTGGTAGTGCTGAGGTTGGGCAAGCTAGTGTGGATAAGGCTCACCTCGGATAGAAGGCAAATTCGGAGGCAGGGAAGAAGAATTTGAAGTTGTCCTCTTCGTTGGGTATTTTGCAAAAAGATCTTAAAAAGGGGGGGTCAGAAAAAACCTCCAAGTTGGGTAGGAAGAAGGATGTGGAAAAGATTAAGATGATTGGGAAGACTTTGGTGGAGTTAGGGTCAGTCAAGACTCTTGATTCGCATTTCTCTTCTCCCTTGAAATGATAGTTCTTTCTTGGAATGTAAGGGGCTTGAACAGTGGCCCTAGACAAAAAGTTGTTCGGGATTTGATTAGGCTTCATGCGCCTAACGTTCTTTTTCTTCAGGAGACTAAGCTCTCTGTGGAAGGTATGATGGACTTAGCTCCTAAGTTATGGAGGAATGGTGATTGCCAATGCACTGGGGCTCAGGGGGCTTCTGGTGGGGTGGCGTGCTTTTGGAATCCGCGAAAGATTTGCCCCCAATGGTGGGGGTCTTTTAAATCCTCCCTTTCCATGGTGGCTTCTTGTTTTGTTTCTGGGGAAACTGTTCTCCTCTCTAATGTGTATGCGCCAGTGGAGTTGCAGGGTAAGCACATCTTGTGGTCCAACATCCATTTGGTTCGTAGCCTTTTCCCTTACCATCCATGGATTATTGGAGGTGATTTTAATGCTATCACGGAGCTTACGGAGAAGAGGGGTGGTACCGCTAGGCTGGAGTCTTCGGCGTTGCTGCTCCAGGACAATATTTCTGCTCTACGTCTTGTGGATATCAAGCCGGGTAATGGTCTATTTACATGGAATAATAGGAGAATAGGAGATGCCTCTATTTCGGAGAGACTTGATAGATTCTTGGTGTCTAGTTTTTGTTTGGGGGACAGGTGGAAGATTTGTTCTAAAATTTTGGATGGTCGAGGTTCTGATCATTGGCCAATCAAACTGGTGGCTGAAATGCCTCAGCGGTGTGCTAGACAGACCTTTAAGTTTTAGCTCATGTGGCTCAGGGATGAATCTCTCCATGATTTGCTCCCTGGCTGGTGGGATCTGGGGAAGCCAGCCTATGGCACTGCGATGTACACTTTCTCAAAGCGGCTCCAGTATGTTAAGTATAGGTTGAAGAGTTGGAATAAGTAGCACTTTGGCAATTTGTTTAAAGAAAAACAGAAAGCTCAGGAGCATCTTGATCTAATTACCAGACAGATTCGTGATCAAGGCCTCTCGGAAGATTTGAGTTTGTTAGAGGTTGCTGCAATTAAGGAGGTTGAGGAATGGGAGTTAAGAGAAGAACTTTTTTGGAAACAGAAGTCCCGTATTGAATGGCTTCAGGCTGGTGATAGGAACACTTCTTTCTTCCATAACTCTGTTAAGGATCGGAGGCAAGGTAATGCTATTTCTTCCCTCTTGCTGCCTGATGGGGAAATTTTGTCCTCTTCCGCTTCTATATCTGCTGAATGCATTCGGTATTTTTCTACCTTATTCTCTGAGGATTCGCCTCCTGCGGAGGAGGATGAAGCAAAGATTTTAGGCTGTATCCCACAGTTGGTGTCTAATGAAATGAATGAATCACTGCTCTCTCCTATTTCCTTGTCGGAGCTTGAGAATGTGGTGTTCCAGATGAAGAAAGGAAAAGCCCCTGGGCCTGATGGATTTTCTGTCGAGTTTTTTCAGGAGTTCTGGGAAGTGGTTAAATTGGACCTCTTAGAGGTTGTTCAAGAATCCTTTATGCATAAACAAATGTTGAAGTCTCTGAATGCTACCTTTTTAGCTCTTATCCCCAAGCGGGAGGGGGCAAATTATCTGGATCTTTTTAGGCCTATTGCACTCTGTAATGTGGTGTATAAAATTATTACTAAGTTGATTGTGGAAAGGTTGAAACCTTGGCTTGGTGGGTTAATCTCCGAGGAGCAGGGAGGCTTTGTTGCTGGCAGGCAGATCATGGATGGGGTTGTTATTGCGGCTGAGACTATCCATTCTATGGAATCCTCAAAAGAAAAGTCAATGTTTATCAAGTTGGACATGGCTAAAACGTATGATCGTGTTAAGTGGAGCTTTCTCTTCAAAATTCTTGGAGCTTTTGGTTTTGCTGAGGGTTGGATTAATTGGGTAAGGAGCTGTGTCACTTCTTCTTCCTTTTCGGTGCTTATTAATGGTGAGCCCACTTGTCTGTTTGGTGCTTCTAGAGGCCTCAGGCAAGGTGATCCCTTGTCCCCCTACTTATTCATCCTTCTTGCGGAGGGCCTGGGTAGGCTCATCCGTACTCAAGTTGCTAGTGGCTTGCTTCAGGGCTGGATTTGGGGAAATGACATTCCCCCTCAGTCTCATCTTCAGTTCGTTGATGATACTGCCTTGATGGGTAGGGCTAAGGTTGAGGAGGCTCTCCACTGGCGCAGTGTGTTGGACAGTTACTTGGCGGCTTCTGGGCAGTGCATTAATGAGGGGAAGTCCTTCATTTATTTCTTCCATACTCCTAAGGTTATTCAAAGGAGAATTGCTGGTATTCTTCGCTTTCAGATTGGCTCGCTTCCTTTCTCCTACCTAGGTATCCCGCTTGCCATTCGTTCTCTCCCCAAAAGGTTTTGGCAAGAGACTCTTGACAAGTTTCGAAGATTGGTCAGTCATTGGACTTGTAGGTGGCTTTCTTCAGCAGGTAGAATGACTCTTCTAAAATCGGTGGTCCAGGCTCTTCCTCTTTACAGATGCTTTGTTCTTTCTGCTCCTTCAAGTTTTGTTAAAGATTTTGAGAAATTGTCTCGTCAGTTTCTATGGGCTGGCAATCTTCTCCATAGAAAATGGAATTTGGTGAGGTGGGATGTTGTCTGCAGGCCAAAGCAGGAGGGGGGTCTTGGTCTACGACGATCGGATTTGAATGGGCAGGCCTTGGCTGCTAAGTTGTATTGGCGCTGGTGCTCACAACAACACTTGTTGTGGGCTAAGATCCTGACCTTCAAATATTTGGGAGCAGTGGAAAGTAGGGAGGTGGTTAGATTCAGCATGGAGGGTAAAGGTTCCATGATCTGGAGTACCCTTAAACGGGGTGCCAAGCTGGTTAAGCAGGGTCTTTTTTGGATTTGCAATGGGGGTCAGGATGCTCTCTTTTGGCATGACTCCTGGGATGGGCATCCACCCATTGTGTCTTCTCATCCCCACCTGCATGATTTGTGCCAAGTTTTTGAGGCGGCGGGTTGGTGCCATGTGGCTGACTTCAAATCGCAAAATTATTTGGGTCAGATTTCGGTGGCCAAATGGAAGGACCCCTTGGATTGGCCTCATGGGGGTGTGGAGAAGGACCGTCAGGAGCTAGCTAAGCTCTTATCTGGTCGTGTCTGCAACTCTCTCCAGGGAAGTGATGTGCTTGCTTGGGGTCCTGATGGGAAAGGAAAATTTTTGGTGGCCTCGGGTTATCAGGTTTTGGATAAACAAGTTTTTGGGAGCTCCCAGGTTACTTGGTGGAAGCATGTTTGGAATAAGTTTGCTTGGCCTAAGTGTAATTTTTTCTCTTGGCTAGTGGTCCAAGGCAAGTGTCTTACTTGGGACAATCTTTGGAAACGTGGTTTCCAGGGCCCCTCCAAGTGTGTTTTATGTGGTCAGCATGAAGAATGCTTACCGCATCTCTTTTTTCAGTGTTCTTTTTGTTAGGACTATATGGCATTACTGGTGGAATCTTTGGAGATTACCGTGTTGCCATGTTTCTTCCTTGGAGGACTTTTGGTTGAGACAAGGTTCTTCTCCTGCCAGAACCTCCTTTCTTAAAATTGCTTGGAGTATTGGTCCTAGTTTGATTGTCTGGCAAATCTGGTTGGAGCGCAACAGAAGGATTTTTCTAGATAAGAAATTGCTCATAAGGCAACTATGGGGGCGAATTTTGGGGGCTTTGCAGGAGACTCTAACTACAAAGTGTGATTTGTCTGTGCCGATTGATCCTGGAGAATTTGGTGTTGTTAATGCCTTAGGTCTTGTCACTGGGGACAAGAGTATTGGGAACAAAGTGCATGGTAGGAGTGGGCGTGTGAGGGTTGCTCGTGAGGGCTTTTGGTGTCCGCCGACTCTGGGGGAGCTAAAAATTAATACTGATGGGTCATCTAGAGGGAATCCTGGGCATGCTGGGGTTGGTGGTATTGGTCGGGATAGCTTTGGAGTGGTGGTTTTTTTCTTCTCTATGTACCAGGGCTTGCAAACTAATAACCTCATGGAGGCGAGTGCTATTCTCATGGCGTTGGAGCGGGCTGTTGGCCTTGGATGGCGGCGGATTGTTTGTGAATCTGATTCTCAGGTGGTGATTGAGTTGTTGAATAAGCAAAACTTGGAGGAGGTGAATTGGCAGCTTGCTGTGGTTGCCAGGCAGATTCTCTCTATAGTTTCTTCTCTAGATTCCATTGTTTTCCGTCATATTCCGCGGGAGTGGAATAGGGCGACTGATGGGTTGGCTAGATGGGCGTCGGAGAGGACGGATTCCTGGCATGTGGAGGACTGGGGCAATCTTCCTGTGGACATGGCGCCAGTTCTTGAGGAATGGGTTGCGGAGGATATGCGGTGTTTCTTGGGTGTGAATTAATTCTTGTCTTGTTGGGCCCTTTTGTGGCTTCTTTCTTCGGACTTTGTAATGTTGTTCTGATGCAATAAATTTTTACCCCCTTTTTATTAAAAAAAAATCATGCAACTATGTCATGCAACTCAATTCATTAGCATGTAATTCAAGTCAACTAAAGTCAACTAACATGCAACTCAAACTAACTACATGCAACTGAAGATAACTGAACCATAACTAAACTGAACTGAATTGAACTAAACTAAACTGATGTGAACTCCATGCATGTAAACATCAATCCCTAACTTCTAGGATCTTTACATGCATTACTAAAGTGTTATCTTTTTCTCCAAATAGTTAACTTAACTCAAGGTGGGTTCCACCTTCCACGTGGGTGCCCCATGTGCTCCTATTATTTAGGAACTCTTCTTGGACACCCTCACATGTTCCTATCATTTAGAATTAATTACAAATGTCAATTAACATGTTCATTTCATTCAAATTTAATATCCTTCTAATCCTAGTGTTGGGGAACACTTTCCAAGGACTTAGTAGATACATGAAATAATGTTTAGGATTGCAATTAAATGGCATCCTATTCCCAACAATCTTCATGCGTATAGATTATTTTGATTATTCCATGTTCATATTTATAAGCCTACTTATATTCCAAGTTCAAAATATAATGTGATGAATCAGGTGGTGTTAGAGAATTTATATCCATTTATGGGTAAAAATCCTTTATTTTGAAGGTTGCTTATCATTTTCATGCATTGACAATCTTTGGGGGGTAAAATATTTATTATCAAGTCCTATAAAAGACCTCATTTACATAATATTGTGAACGAAGGAGAATTTTTTTTTAAAGATATTTCATGTTAAGGAAGTAAATATTTCAATAGAGTTAGAGGCTAAGGCTATGTAGTTGAGAAATCTCAAGGAGTTATTTATGGCTTATGTGAAATTGTTGGTTTGGCACAAGTGGTGGTTTTGTAACTATATGGGGTGGTTTTGTTAGAAAAAGTGTTAGTCTTATATAAGTAAAGTGATGGTCTTGATAGTGGTACTTTTGTAAATGCCAAGTAGAGGTTTCACTTCGTAAGTAACAATTTATTAGTTGTCACAATTGAAAAGTGGTGGTTCCATTATACAACAAAAAATTATTAGTGTTCTAGATCCCCAATTTGGTTGTTTCCTTAGGTTATTCGATTTCCATTTAGGTTTGTGTAAATCTATAATATCTATTTAGAATGCCATGAAAGAGACCTAAAGTAATCTAAACAATTTATAAGGTGGATTGTTAAAGGAAGATAGTTGTGTATCTAATGTTTATTAGTGTTCTTGGAAGATCCAAAGATCATAAAGGTTGTGAAAGATCTCTTGTGAGCTCAAGGAACAAGCCAAGAAGATCCAATAAGCTCCATTAATTCTAGAAAATCAATAAGATCTACCCATTTTAGAGGCCATTGGTATGATATGCCAAGTTACAATATTATAAATATGTTTTCATTATTACATGTATAATGAGAAAAATAGAGCATCTTAAGAGCAAATTTAGATCTTAGGGACTAAACTTATTATTGTTTAGGTTGGATGTGTGCCCCTTATAAGGCTTAATATATAATTTCAATTATAGAAATAGTGGATGAGGAGGACCTTATACCTCACTTGTACACAATTTTTACCTATATGTGGATTTATCTTTAGGGTAAATTTATTCTTTTCATGTTTAGGGTGTATTTTGATGCTTTTATGTTCATACATAGTTTTTCTCGATTATAAGTCTAAATTGTACATTCATGATGAATTATGGCATGCAATATCCATCATTATTTTTATGGATCATAATCATCATAAGAATCTATAAATGGTGTATCAATTTGACCCATAAGCAAATCCATAATGCCTTGTAAGGAAATGCCACTAAAGGTTGATATGCTAGACTCATTAAATAAGCACACTCTCAACCCAAGACTAAATACTATGAAAGAACATAATAATGCATAGACTGATGTATAAGAACCATGACTTGAATCAAACCATTATTTTAATCTAGACTAATAAATTCACCTCCAAACACATTATTAATGTACCATTGTTATATGTATGCTCATAACATGAAAATAAGAATGATCTAACATGTAGTGTTTTTTATTATGGGGAAAACAAGTTTTGATGGGACTTGAAACCCAATACAAAACAATTTTGAAGGGACCCACAACCCACTCAAAGGAAGGAAAACTGCAATAGAGATATAATGCATACAATCAGCAGCTCAAAAATAGCTACAAAAGATGAAACATGACTACAACAGCTGCATCCACAAAACTAGCAAGGGTCTAAGAACCCTTAACAACCTAGTTTTAAACAAGGACTAGAAACCCCTAGACACAAAAAGAACCTGCATGCATCTACCAGGCATCAACAAACCATCTGCCCATGGGAAACACCATAGAGCCAAAAGAGAATGCTAACTTAATGGTGTTGAACACCATCAAACCCATAATCAAAAACTTTGGAAAATCCAACACACCCACCTTAGTAGGGGAGTTAGACACCACAAACAACCACAGGATCCCAATAACCCTCTTGCAACAACCACTCACCACAAAAGGGAAGGCATCAAGACACAAGAACTCAGTCTCCAGGCAGCACAAGATCACCTAGTACTAGGAATCCAACTCAGCCTCCACCTCTAAAGGAGAGAGATCCACTCTACTAAAGAGGATATCATAGCCAACAAATCCATTGCAACCTATAAACTCCAACCCCCTCAACCTCCACCTCCATAGGAGAAGCGACCACCTCAAAAGAATCAACAACTAAGGGAGCCAGAGACCTTCACCTTCCAAATCCACCTCAAGAGGAAAGGAACCCACCTCCATAGGGTCTGAGGAGAAAGCTAGCGCAACAACTAGACAAGCAACTGTAACATCCTTTGGAGACCACTGCACTAGGAACAAGCTATGCACAAAAGGAAAAAAACTAGAAAAAAGCCACAAAATAAGGTATAAAAACAACTGGGGATTCAAGATTAGCATATAAAGAGGCTCATCCAAGAGCCACAAAACAGAAACAAAAGGAAACAAAAACTGGGAATGAGAGAACCACCCAAAAAGAACATCACTAAGAAACAATGCAGATCTACGCCACCAAGAAAAACCAAAAAAGGGGCACTGATAGAATAAACCAGAGGACCCCAGCTAGCAACCAAAGACCTCTAAAAGAAGAACCCAAAGTTGAACACAATGAACCCCACCAAAGAGGCACGCTTTGCCAAAAATATGATCACCATAGTCCCAAAAAGGAACAAGACACCCAACTGAGCCAAAAAGGAGAGTTATCAGAAGTAGCTTTTCCCATAGATAAGAGAAACAAAAAACCCTAATGAACAAAAAGGAGCACATCAAAAGCATCCTCCAATAGGCTAAAAGAACCCACACAAAAGGATCCACCAAGGTAACCACATGCATCAAAGAGATCCCAACCAAACCTCCATCAATAGAAGGGAACAAAGCATCTATTAAGAACTACCGCACCCAGAAGATCAACTAAAGCACAGGCACCAGAGCACCCCACGCAAGGAAAACAAGCCCACCCCCAAGGCAACATGCACTAACAAAGGCTCCAATAGAGACACAAGTGCCAACCCTAGAAAACAGGGCAAGACCCCCGCTCCACCTCCAACACAGCACACGAAGTAGGGAGAACCCGATAGTAGAGAAAGCAGAGAGACCTAGTGACCCCAACGACTGCATCTTCATCCTCCACTGGATCATCATCAATGTCTTCCTCTAAATCTCCCTCAACACCATTCAAACTTTCGCTCCCGCGAAAGCTCCTACTCTTGCTCGATGCCATTCCTAATCTAACATGTAATGTTACAACTACATCCCCACAAAATACTCAATGATTGGTGCTCAAAATGTAAGTGTATTAGAAATATTCACAACCAAATCATCATGAAATAAGGAGCCATCAACATTGAATGTGAATAATGTTCACCATGTTCAATTAACTATCTAATTCCTCACTAAATATATCATCAATAGACCATGAGCCAATGGATATAGAAAAAAAATACTGTTATGGACTTAATGAGGGATATCACCATCATGTGAGTGTAAAGGTGAATTATATGTATAATCAAGCACACAACAATAGGATCCTTAAGGAATAATAAATAAATAGGTGTGTACATGGGAGGATTCATAAATAAAAGGGGAAGACTATCGTGAGATGTAGGAAGGATATCATTATTAGGTATAACATCATCACATGAGTTGGGATCTATAGATTTATTTATAGAGCTTAGGGATAATCATCATAAGGTGTATAAAGTTCATGTATCTCATGAAAAAATAAAGTTCTTCCATGCAAAAGTGTGGAAAACTTATAGGATAGATGAACAGTTGGCAACATGGTGAATTAATTCATCCATAGAACATGAAGTAAATCCTTTTAATAAAAGTATATGATGTATTCAAAGGATAAAGATTTTGATGCAACAACTTGGGAAAATGACTTGAGATCATTGTGGTATGCAATAATGGGAACTAAAGCTAGAGGTTGATTCAAAAAAACATGATTTAAGGTTGACTGTGAAACATAAATAATTGGGGTGATCTAAAAGGTGACAATAAAGAAAGGGGTCAAACCCTAGGTGAAGCACTATGAGCAAAAGGAACTATTAAATCTAGAAAATAATGGTAAAAATTAAAGCACTTAGATTTGAAACATAAAAACAAAAGTTTTCTAACCCAAAGGATTAAGCATCAAGTTATGGATTCACCAAAATAAGAGGAAATAAAATACACCATTCAAATATATTTAAGTGCTACATAAGTAAAATACTAATTGAGCTTGATTAACACAAGATATAAGGAGCTAAACTTATGTGATTTGAGTATTGAGATTGTAATTGAGCATGTGTTGAAATAAAAATAAGATGGACTAGGGTTTCATACCTTAAAAATAACACAATGTGAACTTCAATGACATGATCTTATGAGAAAAGTATAATATTTAGGATGTAGAATTGGGTTATTTATTAGGGAGTAGAGACAATTGGAATAAAAAAGATGAGTGTTTATGATAATCACAACAATATTCCTATCTAGGGGTGCAATCCTGTCTATATTTGTTTGATTCTATTTAGAGTATAATTACATCTTTGACAACATCAAAACTTATTTTCTTGGTAATATTTGAGGTAAGGAAAGACTTGGTGGTACTAAGAAGAGTTGTAGAGTCTATTATGCAAGGGTTGAAGTTCAAGACTTTATTATGCCTTAGTCAAACCCTGAAATATTTAGTTAATTGTGATAAATAAATAAAATGATTATAGTGAAGTTAGAGGTATATGTAGATAGAGAAGTTGATGCATTAGATCTACAGAGTGTTAGCGACAAATATTTAAGTGTATTGCCCCCAAAAAATATTCTCAATGATTGATGGTTATTTGATGATAAAATAACTTAGGTGATTCTCTTGAAGACATTCCCTATACAAATAATTCAAACTTTTTGGTTTGCATGTTGTTACACTCTGTTTCATCATGACTGAGTTACTTTTAGCTTCATGAGTAAAAATGTTGATAAATGCAAATTGGGTGATCCCACAATAGTGGTTTACACTTTTTGGCTAAATTGGAGATTGAATTGATTTTTTTTAACTAAATCTTCACTTTCGGGCACCTATAGCTTCTAAACCATGAGGAATTTGAAGATGATGCAAACCAATGATTTGTGACATTTTGTATGTAGATTCTAAATATATATTTTTTAAAAATTTTGGAATCAAATTGCATTTATTTTTCCATCTCCTTTGAAAACTAGTTTTAACAATAAACACCATTTTTAAAGAGTGACATGTACTAAAAAAACTACAAATAAAACTAAAATATATTAAAATTATATTTGATGGATAGCTCATTCTGAGGACTACCATCATCTAGTTGGGTCTATGAAGTTGCCTCCATTTTCATCCTCAACTTGAGCCTGGAAACACAAAAATTTGTAGTAAAATGAGAAAGGAGGGGGAGAAGGGAAAAAATGAGTGGTTCGAGCGAACCCCCCTTGAACCCTTCGAGGGAAGGTGGGTTCACTCGAACCCCCCTTTTTTGTAATTTTCCTTTTTTTCATAAAAAATGTGTCAAAAATGGGATGACATCACAAAGGGGTTCGCCCAAAGGGGGGGATAAAGCAAACCCCTTTTTGGGTTCATGCAAACCCACCCCTTCAAGCGAACCCTTAAAAACTTGAATTTTTTTCTTCAAAGCGTTTTCCCAATTTTCCTTTATGAAGGGAATTGTAAACCAATATTGTGTGATCACCCAATTGTGACTTTAATATGTTACTAGGAGAAAGAAATGTTGAAATATGCATTAAGATGATATTGCTTTTAAAGGAATGAATATGTTTAATATTAATGCGATAAAAGAATATGTATTATAATGTGAATATTTTAATGCTTTGTCGATGAAAATGTTTTATGATTCTAATATATATTTAATGTGAAATGGTTGACTACCTTTGTGTTGTACTAAGTTGAATGCAAGAACAATTTCAAGCCTCTGAAAGAGAGGGGAAGTATCACTTAGGAGAGGGGCTTGGTCTCGTAACCTTTGATAAAACCTAAACTAAGCTTTCACGCACTCACCTCTAGTTAGGTGAAATCGAGTCAATAGTTTGGGCAAATGGTAAGTTATTTGTAGTGGTGTTTGAGTAAGATTTAGAAGACATTATGATCTTGTCTATGAATGTTTTGAATGGGTTATGTGATTGAGTCTCTTTTCATATGTGAGTTCTTCCTTATGTGTTTATATTTGATCAACGAGATATATGTTGATCGATGGGATTGTGAATATGTGTTTAAATGTAAAAAATGAAGAAATGATATATATTTGTGATATATATATATATATACATACACACACACAAATATATGTGTATGTAGTACGTAACAGAATATATTTATATTAATATATGCATATATGCATATATATATTGTTATTATCGAAATGTGTGTAAATATATATATATATATATATATATATATATATATATTTGAATATCAAATAATACATTTTATAATTAGATAAGCTAAGAAACGATATATGTATAGGTAAAATCAGCTATATATATATATAATAAATATATATATATTTATATTAATATATATACAATATAAAGGTTATATTATATATATATGTGTATAGCGTTGCTTTATATGTAAAAGTATTCTAAAAGCAAACATAGCGTGGGCTATAATAAGCTCTTCACCGCACTTAAAAGAGCTTGCAATTTACTTACCAATGATAATAATACTCAATGTTGTAAAGAGAAGACAAATAAAAGGTAAAAGCATATGCTTTGCTAAACTTATAAACATATGATAATCACTAGAAATAATAAACACGCGCAACCTAGTATATGGCATTTAAATGATAAAAAGATCTAAGCCACACACTGCCATGACTAGTAGAGTGGCTAAGGAATGATTTGTGCACTACTAGTGCAACGCACATAGGTCGTGGAAGAAGTATGAACCTAGATAAATATTGCAATTCTACGCAGATCATGACTTATTCAATAACTAAAGTGTTGAGTAAGAAGTTGGGAAGTGTTGGATAAAGCACATAGTCTCAATTTCCAACCAAAGTGTAAGGTAAACTACCATATAGTAAGTCAATGTAAAGGCAAAAATGAATAACCAAGCACATGAAATTTTGACCAAGTCATTGCAAACAATAGTCGAAGGAATAAGGTGCATAGGAAATAATGTGGCACCAACTTGTGAGAAGCATGAATTGATTAGAAGTCTAATTTACAATATGAATTCTAGATTATGAAGCATCATGAAATATGAGAAGTGGTCAAGAGTGCAATCGGCCAAGTAAGTCGACTTGTAGAAGAAAATTACCTTGTTTTTCTAATTATCATTCTTTTCATTCATTTATTTAAGCAACTCATTCACCATGGTTGTTTATGTGTTTGTTGTACAACATTTATAGTTGCCAACTTTTCTTAATCTTGCTGAGTTGAACATTTTGAGCTAAGAAGTGTCATTTTTGATACCCTGTTTTTGGCCTTTCATTGTTGAACTTTGTGTATAAATAGAGGAGCTAACTACCTCAATAAGGGACACATATATGCATTCTTGTTATTATTTTTTGAGTTGTTATTTTTAATTTTCTGAGTGAGAGAGAGCTTGAGAGAGATTTTTGTGAGAAGTTTTAGGGAAAGAAGTGATAGTTACAAGCTGAGTTTGGAGGAAGGCTAAGCTATGAATCTAGTTTGATTAATATGAGAATTGCATTATACAGGCATGCTAAGTTTCTATACCCTTTTCTTTATGTTAGAAAGGATAAATTAGTTTATTTTGGAAGAGAATGTTTTTGAGTATGTTGTAAGGTTGTTTATGATTGCATATTTCTTGGTTGTGCATTACATTGTAGAATCTATCTTATAGTTATGTTTGTATGGACCCAATATATGGGAAATATTTGTATGTCTGCGAAGTATTGATACTACACGTAGTTGTCATTGTTATATGTGGGATGTCTATACTATACGTAAGTAGAAAGAAATGTGAAATGTGGGTTACATCGATGTCTTGAGAATAGCTTATAATGTTGGATAAACCTTGGGGATAATGAGCTTAACAATACAACAATAATGATGGTATAAAAGACATGTCATGGATAGGATGTGACGTCACACAAATCATAATGTTAAACTAAACTTGAATGATAACTTGATCGTTGCTTAACTTTTGATGGAGACCTAGGTTGAGATTAACCTACTTGGTTGGATAGTTTATTTGATCTTTGTTTAAAAAACATAGGTTGAGATTAACCTATATGATCAAATTGATCATTGATTATTGATTTTATCTTTGATTGAAGTCATTTATTGTTGAAAGGTTATACTTTTGATTGAAACCATTTATTGTTGAAGATTATACTTTTGAATGAGGTCATTTATTTAATGAGATTATACCTTTGGTCGAAGTCATTCATTATTGGGATTACACTTTTAAATAGGAACTTTTATTAATATGAATGTACTTTTCAAATAGAGTCATTTAATGATGTGACATTATGTTTAATCTGTATGGTTAATTAATATGTTAGTGTGACCACCAAACCTGCAACAAGCTAACATAATATCAACAATCACTTGTTAAACATGTTAGAAACCCAAATCTAGCATTCCCTACAAATTTCTTAGCTAAAACAAGAAGAAAAAATGAAAATGAGCATATACCAAACAAATAGATCATGTAATCTAAATTGAAATAGCTAAACCTTCATCCCATAGGGGGATTGGTGAGCTCCTTTGATGTGGAAAGAATCCCTTTCCCAATCCCAATTGAGAAGCTCCAATTTGTAGACGATTCTAAGTATGGAATTGGTACTAAGTGATGAAAATGGCTATAGTAATATTGCTTCAAGTTGTAGATCCATATTGTGAAGAGAATGCTTCTATTTGTAGAACTCAAGGGTCAAAGAATGAGAGAAATTGGTGAATCTAGGATAAAATGGGAGCTAATGAGAATGTGACACTTGTCACAATTCTATTGGAGGAAGGTGGAGCACATTTTGAGAAATGTGTGAGTGGAGGATGTAAGAGAAGTTATTGAAGATGGTTGAGGATTTGAAAGGTTGTAAGAATAATTGAATGAATGTAAGAAAAGTTATTGTGTATGTAAGAGGTTTTTGAAACCTTTGGAGAGAAATTGAATGAAGGTGGTTGGGGGAATATTCCATTGTGAGGATAAATAGGGGAATCAGTTAATTAAAAGAAATGAATTTCATGTGCAACCTAGTTAGTTGACCACAGGTTGATTTAACCTTTGAGAAGTTAAAGCTAGAGGATTTATTAATGATGATTAGAAAGTGATTTGGGATTAATTAATTTAAATGGGTTAGGGGATTGTGACATTTGATTTGATTTATTTAATCAAATGAGAGGACCTATGGGGATTTAATTAAATGGTTTGATTTAATTAAATATGATGAATATTAGTTAGAAGAGTTAATCCAATAAAATTATTTATTTGATTAATAGCTGAATTTGTTAAATTAAACTAAATAATGTTGATTATTTAATTAATTGGTTAGTTTGGGGTGATTTAGGAAGAAATGGTGTTAATTTATTAGAATCAGATGTCTAGTATCAATCAAGACTTTTTAAGTGTCTACATTGCCCCTCTTTGAAGCGAGGTACCTACTACATTGGTTCAAAGAATAACACTGTCGATATCAAAATTCAATTTTTTTATGATTTTTTTGGTGCCCCACTGTTGCCTTGGCGAAATAAATTACGCTGCTACACTGCCCCCATGAGAGATTGGGTGATAATTGCAAATTTTGGGTTGAGCTCACAAAAAAAGTTCACCAAGGATTTAGGTGCAAAAAATAGCCCATAGGATGCGAAAATAAGCTCACGGTGACAAAAACAGGTCAAAACGGGCTTTGTTTGTCAAAAAATAGATTAACGGGCTCAATAAACCTAAACAAATACCCAAAAAACCCTAAAAAATGCATAAATAGAGTTGAGAGGGTCATTTTCAAATCATTTGCACACCTAACCTTCTAGAATTCTGGCGATTTTGCTCTGAGGTGCTGACAGAATGGTGGCTCGTGTGCTCCCCAAACATCAGATGGATCGGGTTTGAGAGTTCCAATGGCCTTGGAGCATAGGACCCCCGATATGCCTTTCAAAACTTTTCTCATTTTTTGCATTTTTGATGTATTTATTAGGGTCCATTTAAGTAAGCCAAAAGCGGCTCTATAGAGCATTGCAATTGTTACGATTGACATTGCTTTTGTCAATGTTGACCTGCATTTGTAGTAGAGCATCGCATGACGTTGGATGGTCCTAGATTCATGCAAAAAATACTAACTCGCCTTTGCATGATGGCATCACGTGGCCCCAAAAGAGTTTATAATCACCTAGGAATGTTGACTCACCCTTGAGATATATCACTTTCAATTATAGCGTCGCTTTTGTGAAAGCACAGAGCGTTGCTCTTGGAAATACCAGCTCGCTTTTGCTTTTGAAGGATTTTTTATTTTTGAAAACACACCAGGTTAACTAAATTTGATGTCATGGGTGCTTTGGATGCATGAGGTCCTTCGAGTGCTCAACTCGAAGGAGCACAAAGGCCAGATTCTACACCGAGTGAGGCATTTATCAGATGTTGCACTATTTTTTCTAGGTTTGATTGGATTTGGACATGTGGTTTAGATGCTCGAGGTGAGGATGCATTTAGCTATGATGACAACATTGGTGGAGAGATGGCAGAGTGAGACTTCATTGTTCCATCTACCGACTGGAGATGCCATTGTGACCCTGGAGAACATATGGTGGATCCTACGAATCCCCATACACAATGAGCGCATTATATATGATGTCGAGGCTGGGGGCGGTGCGATATTCCAGTTGTTTGGCATTGATGAGTACAAGACAGACAGTGGTCAGGTCAACCTTGCTCAATATAAGGAGATTGCCCTTGATTTGACCCTTTTTGTTGGAGCACTAATCTCGAGAGTCCTCATTTTTTATTAGAGAGCCAAAGGCTGTAGTGTTTGATGGGGTATTGTTTGGTCCAAGATGATGGATGAGATGACTGTCTAGGTCTATGGGCTAGTTGTCCTGGTGTTATTGTATCATAATATGCACCAAGTTGTTTATCATGGGGCCCACAACATTAAGGTCGAGGTTACGCTTCTTCATGTCTAGGCGTATGAGCACATAGTCGTATTGAGGCCTACTATAGCAGATGTACAAATAGATCGTGATGATCCTGTGATCTACCAATATGGAGGTATGACCACCCTCTACTACACAAGTATTACAAGTATCCCACATTGGAGGCAGGTTATCAATGAGATGACCATGTTCCAATGGAGACCCTGGCTCCATTTCCATAGATGGCATGATGATGATGCCTAGTTGTTCTATTGCCTCCAAACTAGACATATGCAGGGGTGAGAGCACCACATGATAGAGCAATACCTTCTAGATAGGGTTGCTTGTCAGTTTGGAGAGGTGTAGGATGCACCAGATGATGCACAGAGAGCCATTTTTGCACAGAGATCCTAAGAGATAGCGTTGGGGTAGCAAATCTAGCCCCAAAAGACTATTGATTATTTCATGCAGTTGGTGATGCAGCTGTGGGTATCTTTGATTGTACCGTAGATGTGGGTACTCCATCAACCTATGATGCATATTGGCAATCCCATGCTCTAATCAAACTAACTTTACCAGTGGTGCCAACAACATGCAAGGGATGGGGCAGAGGACCCTAGATAGGGTAGGTGCCATAGCAACCACCTTAGTAGCCCCATGATGGATAGGATGAAGGTGACAGGGATGGCCGACAAGACAGACATGATAGACAAGTGCCACCTCTAGTACCACCCATGAGATAGAGGGCACCACAATAGCCCCCACCAATTCTCAATCCTAGGGATGGATAGATCATGGTGTTGCAGACGCAAATATAGGTTTTGACAGGGTAGTTGCAATAGGCCCAGGCTCAGATACAAACCTTGATCTAGGAGTGGGATCAAGCAAGACAAGAGGCGGTGCAGGAGTGCCAATAGAGATAGGATGTCGACCTTAGCTTGGCCCAGGAGACAGGATGGAGGCAACAACTAGAGGTGACAGTGCAGCAGATGCAAGGACAAGCTACAGTCCTGGTAGAGATGTATGGATGAGTGATGTAGGAGGCATCGTACTATAGACTTATCTATTATAGAGCTTGCCCACAGGAGCACTAGGAGCCAAATTTTTCCCATATCAGCCAAGTTTCTCCAAGTAGGTCTTGGCAAGGGGCCTCAGGCAGACCGTCAAGGTCGCACCATTAGAGCTGAGGCAACCACCATAACGACCACGAGAGCTAGAAGAGCTTAGGGACCACTAGTGCCTTATACACTTTTTTGATGTACAGCCTAATTTGTGATGTGTATACATGTTATCATAGGGATTTTCACCCGCATGCAAGGCTAAAAAGCTCTACAATCCCGTGTAACATTGGATCAAACTTAGGTTGTGGGTGACCTATAATGAGATTGAACCTCTGGATTCTAGGCCGGCTTCCTATTTATTCTTCAGTTTAAATCAATGAAATTGGTTGGGAAAAGGGAAGAAGGTACTAAAATGAATGCAAGAACTAATTTTTGTACTGACTATGCACTTAAATGACGATACTGCATGCAACTTGTTTCACAATTACTCTTCAATAATCCTATTTGCACAACTGAATCTGAAAAGTTTAACCACATAAATAATTCATATGAAGGCTTGACTGTATTACCATCTTTGAAGGAAAAGAACGTTTTCACAACTAAAATAGTAAAATAAGTCAGATGCACAACATATAACCTGTGGAACTAAAACTTGCTTGCATACAAGCACATGTAAATGAGATGGGAAAATAAAGGTTTCCTAAAATTAAAACACAATAGATTCCTTATCAAATCATTCACACAGCATGACACCTGAGATTTTGAAGGCAAACACTTTAGCGTACTGAGAGGTAAAAGGAAAGCTCTAAAAATTAATGAATCTTGATTAACCTGTAATAACTTGTTACTGCATTAATTTGTAAATAAAGTTGAGTTACATGATAATTCACTTTGCAGAATGCAAAGGCTGAAAAACAAGAACTAGAGGAAAATGAATAATTTTCCTCAATATACACAAGAGGCATACACAATCATCCAATAATAGAAGTGGAAAAGAGAACTGAAGTAAAATGATAACTCCAAGGCTGAAATATGAGCATAACTGTAAACCTTGATAAAAATAGCTCCAAAAAGAAATGAATTGCACTCTCTGCTTTGAGAAATCCACCTCTCCATGTGCATGATAAAAAAAAACTATGAACTGAAGCGAAACTGAAGAAGGAGGCCTATCTGCATGATCTGATCCACTAAAACTGAACTCCACTTGTGCATGATCGATTTTTTTTTTTAGTATTTTCGACATTTCTTTCCATGCATATTCTAAAAATAGCAGTTCGCATCTCCAACTGGAAGTTATAGTCATAAGGTTATCTTCACTTAACATTTATGTTTTCACTTTGAGATAGTTAAATAAATTAAATGATTTATATTTTATCATTTAATTTTTTAACTTTACAATATGCAATGCAAGGCATAAATATTAAAATTTATATCAAATGGAATTTTGACCTTATAAAACACGAACCCATGCATAATTCTGAAATCCACCACCACACTAGCATATGTTTTCAAAGTCTAAATCATGACCACCCTTGAGGATTGTATCATTGATCCGACCACATGATTAAGCTTTTTGACTTACAAGTTATGACCACAGTAATAATTTGAAATGATTATGCTTAAAACAATAATCACAACTCCATTTTGACTTAGGCGAATAGACAAAAGAAACCATCAAACCCTAAAAATCATTATTATCATTCCTTTGACTTTGATGAGAAGCTTCAAGAAGAAGTTGGCCGCCATGCTACTGGGGTTTGAAGCTCAACAATGAATCTTCTCTATCGATTTTGATGATTTTTTGAGATATTTTGAACAAAAAAAGGTAAGATAAAGATTATTCTATCATAAATCTAAGTATTTTCAAGCATTTTAATGCATTTTTGGGACCTCAAGGCCACGACTGTACATAATCTCTAATATATTTTATTCATTTTCTCCTCTATTCTTGGGACACCATGGCTTCTTTGTGATTTATCCTCTATTATGGCTGCCATATGAGACTGGTTTGGAAGTTGAATCTATTCCATTTCTTACTCTCTCTGGGTCATTATTCTAAGATTTGCCTGGATCAATGTGTGGTAAGCTGTGTTCCTTAACTATTCTGAATATTTGCTCTGTTTAAAGGTTTTACAGACTTCAACAGTCGTTGCCATAATGCATTATTTATGATGTCCTCTTGTATTTTCATCTTTCTTGGTGAAGCTTGTTGTTGGTCGTCATTAGGAGTTGCGCATTTTTATTTTGGGCGTATCTTTGGGCGATATGATAAACTGGTTATAGAGCTCGGCCTACTGGTAAGTCAGCTACTCCTCCATTTTAAAGCATTTTCCACTTCTTCTGGGCTCGACCCTATTGATAAACTCTAAATGGGTATTTGGAATTTAAGCTAAGAAAGATGTCTTAGGCTCGCGACTTCTTGTATGTTTTCTATTTGTATTCCCTCCATCTGGGTATTATAAACTGTGCTATTACATCCTTGGAATTGTTGAACCTTCCCTGGTCTGGCTATAAGAAAAACTCTTTTTGTTAACTAATTTTTGCTTGCTGGAATACTCTTCTTACAAGAGTCATTGTCCCATGCCATTTGAACCTTAGTTTGCACTCTTGCATCTTTTCTTGCAGAAATTTGTTGCTTAATATGTATTCTTACTTATGAATAAACAACTGAGGATATTTCTTTGAGTTCAAATCTCTGAATAGAGGAATGCTCCACCTAACAACTAGCTCGACCTCCATAGAAACTTGGATGCCTCTCATTTGAAGACTTTATTTATTTGTCGAGGACACATTTTGTGAAACAAACAATTGATAACATACCATTTTATTTACTTGTTGTTTACAACCCTCCATGTCCTCATCTGTATATTTTATTCATGGTTATCAGGCTATATTTATGATTATTGGCAACCTGGAACTCTTTATCATGTTTGTTGAAGTTTATGACAGCATGACTCTTTATCTTACCACAAGATGAATAGCATAATCATACTCATTGATTTCCACTATAGATGGTTGTTCCTCTTATTTACACATTCTCCCTTATCGAGGACTATTTGTTCATTCTCATTTAACACATATATATGGCTTGCTATATGCTCTCAGCCTGAAAATCACTATTATAGATGTTTACCACAACAAGTTTGCATTTGGAAAATAATGTTACTCCATTTATATATGTGCAATATCATAACTGCACCTTTCTTGTTTGAGATCTCTCTTATGCATGGCTCATCTGGTTGTTTAATCAATTATCCTTCCATAAAGATGGTATGTGATAATCATCTTCTTGCATATGTGACTGTCCTCCATGATGACAATGCTCCATTTTGGTCTTTTATGAACTATCATAAACTTTTGTAACCATTTCTCATCACCATGAACGCTGTAACAACAGTCTTATTCACTTTATCAATTCTGTAGCAGCAATATTATCCATGACTATTCTCTATAAAATGCTCCTTGTCTTTTGAATACAAATATGTTTCTTTGTTATGTCCTTGATTATTTTGATGAGGACTCTTGATGATGATTTGCAATGCAATGCAAAATATGGGAATGTTTCCCTCATTATGATGTTGAATTTAATCTGTTCCTCTTGAGTCTTCTATAGACTGTGTATGTGCTTTGTAAGAAACAATTGAATTGTTGAATACTCTGCTTTCCCTTCAGTATAAAGGGGCTCAATGCCTCATCAAAATGTGAATATAAATGAAAGGTAGAGTTGAAATAAGAGATGATAAATGCAATCAATTCTCTCTTAATATATTTCTTTAATCGTTCCTTTGAATGATGAGTGAAAGATAATTGCTCAATATGTTTTACCATGCTATTATACTGCTTGATGATAGTCCTAGATGATGATTGTTTTTTTTATGCTTGATGACTCTCATTTATGAATGTTGAATGAGAGAATACCTTCATACCTTCTTGATATGTTGGGCTCAACCCTTGTGGGAGCCCGTTTTTCCCCACATATCTGATGAAAATGATCTCGAACATGATGAACCTGTTCCTGCACATTGAAACAAACAAGTTAGCAAAAATAATTGAAGTTGAAAGCTTCCATTGAGTTTCGTGTTCCTTGATTATTAGCCTTTGTAACTCAATCATCTAGTGAATGCCTAATTGAATGTAAATTGCATTCCTGTTGGTAGTGTAGGCATAAAGTAGAATGTAATTCATCATTGCTTAGAGTACATCTCTAACATCATCTTTCTACAATTTTGCAGGTTCATGGAGCGTGAAATTGAGGCTGCAGCTTGGAGACGCGACAACTGAAGACATTAAGCAAAAGTGATTCATCATCACAAGAAATGATGAATTGCTTCTCTTCTTTGTGTTTACGTTATCTTCAGTATTGTAGCTTTCATTGAATTTTGTATTCATTATTTGATTATCATAAGCAAATCCAGTTACTCTCGCGGCTTGTGTGAGATTTCAGTATTTTTACAAAATGAATAAAAAGCATTATTATGCAAATTTCCAATTTTTTGTTTCAAATACTTGCACAATAAAATTGTAATTAAGATGTAATCTGATCTTTATGATGAACAATGAATACTTTATCAGTAAAACTTGAAAAAAATTGTACCTATCAATGATGAATTCAATTCAGCTCTACCTGTTTGAGCTCGTAGTGAAAAATAGGTGACAATACATTCATTAGTTGAGTTTTGATTAGGCTCTTTTATATTCTAATGATGACACTATATATATTTGATTCTGATTGTATGATGACATTCAAATTTTTTGATATATATACATGAGATGGCTTCGATGATGTGATTTTATTTTATGTGTTATGGATGCATATGATATGGATGGATGCATTTAATGTTTATGCTATGATGCTTTATGTTTTATGATGTGATGCGATATTTTTGATGGATGATGGATCTATGTGGATGCACTTTTATGTGATGGATGCAAATCTATATTTATGGGATGATATGTGATGGATATGATACAATGATATGTTTAAATTCTTTTCTAGTATCTTTTCTATTTGTGATATGATGATGCAAGATATATGTATGTATGATGCAAAATGTGATGATGTTAATAATGTTTATGTGGTCATGTGATGGATGATAATGCAAATGTGATTTTTATGAGATGCTTAGACTAACAAATCTATATTATGCTACATATATTAAATGAGAATGCAATGATGGATGATGTTTCCTAGTATGATGATATGATGTATGCTGACAGTTTGTGGATGCAAGATGGATGCAAATAGATTTTTATTTTGAATGTCATGATACCATGTTAGTATTAGTATATGAAGAAAATAAAAGAAAGAGGGTTCAACCCTTGAGTTCGAGAAGATGTAGAAGTCCAATAAGTCTATGAGTTATCGAGACCTTATTAGATATGATTATGATTGATGACAATTTGTTGCTTATCAAAGATTGGGAACACAAAGAGCATTACTTTCCTTATGTTTGAAAACCAGAATGGCATTGTACCTAGTGAGATGGACTTTGACTCGACAATCAGATAGGAGTATCCTTGTTCGCACCTGGCATATAAAAATTTATTAGGATGTACCTCAAATGTTTCACACATCTTGGACAAAAACATAAAGAGGAAAAACCTCCAAATGTAATAGTCAACAAAATATCCAAAACATCCTCCTTATACATTGAACAAAATTTAGCATGACCAAGGTTATATTACAAGTATATCCAACAAACATAGCAGAAAAAGGTAATGATTAATGCCCCATTCCTTTCTCTCTAAATCATTTGATAGACGTCATCGAGAGGTCATTGGAATGGGTGCAATAAGATAAATCAACAAGAAAAGATCAAGTAAACAAGCTAATGTTCTTCATACCTCTCTATCCAAGACTAAACTACGGTGATGTCTGATGTTGATGTCCATTGTAGGAAGGATGCATCCTAAGACATGATGTTATCAAATGATTTTGGGATTAACGGGATGATGGGTTGTTGACGCCAAGAGTTGATTTACCTATTTACCTATTGACCTAAACATAAGACCCTAATGTTTGAGTTTACACTTTCAAATTTGCTATACTTGTTTCTTATTGTTTTTCCAAAGGTTGGAGCTGATGATCGTTTATTATGAGTGGATGTTTATTGCTAGTGAACATTGAAATGGGATGGATGATTTTGGTTTTTTTGAATTTTTTTTTGGTATTTTGAAATGTTTTGAGGCTATTTTGGTATTTTTGAGATGTTTTACAAATGTTTTAATTTTCAAAATTTCCACTGTTTTTATGTTTTATGAGATTTTAACCAAGAATCTAACCTAAAGGCCTATCTTAGGGGCCTCAAGGGCTGATCAAAGATTAGCCTTGTCTAGATTATACACGTAGAGACCACATAGTTTGACATGACTCGATTTTTTGACTTTTTTTTGGATTTTTTGGTTTTATGAATGTTTTTGGATTTTCTGATTTTATGAAGATTTCAAGGATAACATGAGTTTGATCCAATGTAGGTAATAGGACATGCCCCTAGCTTGATGCAGTAGACTACTCGATATAGGTAGGACAAACTGGCTTTAGGAATGTGCCAAGTAGTTATAGGATGGAACATGATACCAACATAGGATCAAGCTATGATGCGGATGCAGATGGGTAATGGTAGGATAAATGGAATGTGAGTCAAGTGATTGTAATGGAAAGCAATGGTAGGTGATGGGTTAATGATTTAGAACAAGCCGAAGAGATCATGATGGATGGATACATAAGGTGCCTGTTTGCCAGGTTTTCACCAAGGTACTTGCCCAAAGCGCCACCGAAGTGGTTTTCACTAGAGGACAATTTTTTTCTTTACTGTTTTCAATCATTTTTATGATTTTTTACAAAAAAAATTGTATTTATATTTACACCTTGCAAGCTTAGGCATAGTTTTTTTGAGATGGGAGGTATTGATGGGCTCTTGCAGAGGCTCACCTTCAAGTGTAGATAGCTGATATGCTCCTGATTTTTAACTTGCGTGACGATAAAGGGTCCCAACCAGTTGGGTTTAAATTTTCCCTTGTTGTCTGGATTTGGTACATTCTTCTAATTTTCTTTCAAGATGAGCTCTCTGACTTGAAATGACTGATTCTTGATCTTCTTATTATAGCTTTGTTTGAGATGGTTCCAGTACACTTGTAGATGGTTCAAAGCATCCATGTGCCACTCATCCAGTAGTTTCATCCCGTTTAACCATGAAACTTGATACTCCTCATCAGTAATGAGATTATGCAATGATATCCTTAGGGATGGAAGCTTGATCTCAATGGGAAGGATGGCTTCTGATCCGTAGACCAATGAGAAGAGGGTTGCACCTGTAGGTGTGCAAATACTCATTTGGTAGGCCCATAAGCTGGGATTTAGTTGTAGGTGAGAGTCATGACCATCTTCTTGAGGATTTTTAGGATGGTTTTATTAGAAGCCTCAACTTGTTTGTTACCTTGGGGGTCGTATGGGGTGGAGAAGCAATGTTGGATATTGATTTTTTTGCATAGCTCATGAACATCCTAGCTTTTGAAAGGTTTTCCATTATCTAAGATAAGGGCTTGTGGAACATCGTAACAACAGATGAGGTAGTTCAAGATGAATTTGGAAATTTTCTTCCTTGTGATATAGGTCATGGGGATGGCCTCTACCCACTTTGTGAAGTACTTTGTAGCAGTGATATTAAACGTGTTTCCATTAGATGAAGTGGGTGTGATTTTACTAATGAGATCGAGCCCCCATTGTGGAAAGGGCCAAGGTGTTATAATTGGTTGGAGCTCCTAAACTAGTGCATGGATGAGGTCCCCATGTTGTTGGCATTGCAAACATTTTCTAACATATTAATGAGCTTCCTTCTCCATCGTAGGCCAGTAGTACCCAATCCTCAACACTTTCTTGGCCAAGGTCATACCACTAGAATGTGAACCCACAAATACTATCATGTACCTCAGTTAAAGCATTAAAAGCTTCCTTAGGGTTAAGGAATCAATAGAGGGTTTCTTCGATACTTCTACGATAGAGGGTATCACCTAAGATGACAAAATGAGATGAATTTTTGATAAAGGTTCTCTTAAGGTTTGGGGTGATGTTGACGGGGAGGATTCCTATTTTCAAGTAGGTGAATATGTCATGGTACCAAGGATCATTGGGACCAACGATTTCACACACAAACTCAGATTCTGGTACCTCGGAAGCTGGTACAATAAGCTACTCTACCAAGAATTCATGTTTATGGATGTTGTGTGGGATATCTAAGCATAATCTAATTGTTGCCATAGCATCAGTTGCTCTGTTGTTTACCCTCAATATTTTCTCAAATGTGATGTCAATGAAGAATTCCTTAAGATCCTCTACTAGCTTCTTGTATGGGGTAAGTTTATCATTTTTTTTTTATATTCATCATTGACTTGGTTGATAATCATTTGTGAGTCCCCATAAACCTTGAGTGTCATGATTTGCCACTATATTGCAATCCAAAGCCCTTTTACAAGAGCCTCACTCTGTAATGTTATTAGTGCAAGGAAAAGATAACCTATATGATTTTGGGATACAATCCCCTTGTGGTGTGATGAAAATGACTCCTTCTCCTAATCCATGTTGTGCGTATGATCCATTGAAATATACCTTCCAGTGGTCTACTACACTAAAATTGAAAATGGACTCATTTGGGAACTTTGATATTAGTGGGTTCTCTGAATATATAGGTGCCTCCACCAATTGATCTGTGATTACCCGTCTCTTGATGGCTTTCCATTCTATATATTCAATGTCATATTTCATCAAGATCATGACCCACTTAGTCATTTGTCCTGTGAGTGTTGCTTTGGAAAGTAGATAATTGAGGGGATCTATTTTGGTGATGAGCTTTATCTGATGAGCCAACATGTAGTACCTAAATTTTTGTGTGGAAAACATTACTTCTAGGAAATCCTTCTCAATGAATATGTAGTTTAGCTCGTGCCCCACCATGGTTCTACTAATATAGTAAATGGATCTCTCTTTCCCTATTTCATCATGATGGGCTAGGAGAGCCCCAAGTGTTGCCGTTGTAGTTGATATGTAGATTATCAATGGTTTGTTTTAGAATGGTGGTATGAGGATTTGCAGTGTCAACAAGTATTCCTTAATTTTATTGAATGCTTGATCATATTTTTCATCCCATTTGTATGCTACCCCCTTGTGGAGTAGATGAGAATATGGGACAGTTTTATCTGCTAATTGTGCTATGAATCTGCAAATGGATTGGAGCCTTCCCTGCAAACCCCTTAACTGCATCAGTGTTCATGGTGCTTCCATCTCAAGGATTGCTTTGAATTTTGTAGGATCTATCTTGATTCCCCTCATTGATACAATATACCCTAGGAGCTTACCTAATTGCACTCCAAAGACACATTTCTTAGGATTGAGTCTCACCTTATATTCTTCTAGTTTGTCAAAGATTGGGCCTAGTGTTGCTATGTGGTCTTGACGTTTTCTTTACTTGGCTAATATGTCATCCACATTGTCTTCTACAAAATTTTGGATTATGTCATAAAATATTAGTCATATCCCTTTGGTATGTGGCTCCAACGTTTTTCAACTCGAAGGGCATCATGTTCCAATAGTAAGTGCCCCATGGACAATTAAAGGTCATTTTATGTTAATCATCCTTTGCTATCATAATTTGATAATACCCTAAAAACCCATCCATCAATGATAACATTTCGTGCCCCACCGTTAGATCTACAATCATGTCTATGTTGGGTAGAGGAAAATCACCCTTAGGGCATGCTTTGTTTAGGTCCCTAAAGTTTGTGCAAATACAGATGACCCTAGTGGGCTTAGAAAAAAGTACAAGGTTGGAAGCCCATTCAGGATAGTCAATGGGTCATATGAAGCCTGCGTCAAGGAGTTTCAGCAACTCAAGTTTGACCAATAATGTGATTTGTGGATGCATATTTCTCAATTTTTGTCTTACGGGTTTTTCCTTTGGATAGACTGCTAGATGATGTACTATTGCCTCTACATCAAGGCCTGACATGTTAGCATAGGTCCATGAAAAATTCACTTTCCTTTCTTTAATAAATGCAACTAGAATTTCTTGTTCCTTGGTCAAAAGTGACTCGACATAGAAAGTGATGTGTGGTGTCTCCTCAGTTCTTCCCAAATTGATGGGGTTACATTTTTCTGCCAATACTGCTGATTTTTCTTGATGGATGGCACTAAGGGGAATATTTAATCCCTCATCCTTTGGCACCTCAAAGAGGTTTTCACCATTAGATACATCCTTTTTTTTTACTATTTTTGGGTCAGAAAGTTCCATAGTGTGGTTTTCACTTAGAGACCTAGACGTTACTCTTAGATTTTCTATTTTATGACTAAGAGATTCCATTGTTTTCCCATAGTACGCATGTGTGTCCAACTCAATATCAAACCCTACTTTGTGGTCTCCATACATTAGAGTATCCCTTAGTCCAATGAATTTCTAGAGAGCCTCATCATTTTCAAATGTGTCTAAGATTGGTGGTCCTCGTTGGTCACAGTTTATTAGTTGGGGATAAACAAGCTTTAGTTCAGTGATTTGGTTATCTGACTCGAAAGACATGGTAGTGATCATAAAAAGGGACAGAAGATGTAACTAATGCCTTTTCTAAGATATCCCTATGTGCGGGCAATATTTTAGCAACTCCATGATGAAGATTTGGGTGGGGGTCTTTTTTAGTTGCTCTAGGACATTGTAACCATTGGGGATTCATTTCAGATTGGTGGTTGGTGCTTTGGGTGGTGGTGAAGGTTGTGGGATGGAAATTCTACATCTACGTGTGGTGACTCCACACTCGGCTCTAGGTCCTTTGATAATGACAATTGTTACCCATTCATCCAAAGAGGCAACAACATGGTCATAGATATGGTTCACATTGTTGTAAATTTTTCCTTTACTATTGTTGTTTCCTTTATTATGATCTGGCATCGGATTCGTGTATATTTTGAGGTCTTGATTCCCAGCTAGTTGTTCAATGGTTTTCTTATCATCAATGAGATCCTGGATCATGTTTTTAAGTCACATACAACTAGTAGTTGTGTGTCCCTTTATTTTGTGAAAATCACAGAGATGTTTCTTGTTATACCATGGTGATTTAACCAAAGGCTCTTGATAATTTTCATAAACAAGAATTTTGATGAGATTTTCTTGTACTATCTATTGCATGACAAATTTTATTAGTTCCCCAAGTGGTGTGTATTTTCGTTTAGGGGGATATCTATTCTTTGGGGGTGGTCCCCCTTGAGCATTTAGGTTGTTGACAGTTTGATTGTTGGGTTGTTGTTGTGATGATGGGTTGATTTGTGGTTGTTGGTACATTTGTTGTTATGTATTGTGTCTTGGGACACTGATGATAACTTTGGCATCAAGGACATCATTGTTGTTGACATTTTTTTCCTTCACCCACGTGCGAGGTTTGTCACTGTAAATTGTTGATGGTTGATTGTCTTGGTAGGTGGGTGTGCCCCCTTGTGTTATAAGGGCTCTTTCGATGTTGAGCACCTTGGGGATCAATTAGTCATATGTTATACATTGCATTTTCAAATGAAAGGACAAGGTCCCTTCAAGATTGGAGATGATAGTCCCAATTTGTTGTTCTTCCAACATCGACCATTTGCTCTTGTTGGAATTGGATCGCCATCATTGCAAGAAGGCTATGAATGTTTCTCCCTTGGCTTGTTTTAGGCCAGATAATTCTTCCAAGCTCACTTCCACGCCTATGTTAAATAAATAATTTTGTATGAACAAGTCCACAATTTCTTGAAACTTCTTAATTCTGAGGGGAAGGCGGGAGATCCATCCATTGTTGGACCAACCAAACTTCAAGGGAAGAGTTGCATCAGATAAGAATCATCGTATGCAACTTCCATACAGTGTATGTGGACTTCCCTAATGTGATCTTCAGGATTTCTATTTCCACGGTATTTGTCAAATTTTGGTATTTCGAAGCCTAGTGGAAATGGAACCATTACAATACTTCCATCAAACAGATAGGGACACAAATTCCCTTGTGTGTGTGATTTTTTAACCTTTCCAAATTGGATGTCTTGTATCTATTGTGAAAACAATTTGACTTGCGTGGAGAGGTCGTTTTGTGGATCAGGTGGTGGGATGTAAGTGCTTTGAGATGGTATATTTAGTTGGGTGGAGGATGGGGTGGCTTGTGTGTTTGTGTTCAAGGCATTTTGTTGCGTGTTTGTGAGAGGTTGCTATAAGTTTTGTTGTGTGAGCAATGCTTGTCAGTATTCCTGTAGTTGTTGGTCTTGCTATTGCGCCAACAATGCTTGTTGTTGGGTTGCTTATTATTGTGCTTGGTATTGTTGCAAGGCTTGTTGATAAGCTTGTTGTTGTAACATGGCTTGTGCTTTGGGCTTGAACTTGTTGTGCAGCTTGTGCAGCTTGTGCGGCTTGTTGCTGCTATAGTAAAGCTTGCGCTTGTGCTTGGGTAGCTTGTTGTGGTTGAGCTTGTTATGGTTGAGCTTGTTGTGTGGCTTGTTGTGCCTGGAATTATTGAAGTTCCTTTTGATACACTTGTTGGGCTACTTGCAATGTGATGTTGTATTGATTTGATATGTTTGGATTTTGGTGGTGGAGGCGGTGGATTTTTTGGGATGGTGTGAGATGGTGCAATGAGAGATTATTGGGGTGATTGTTGTGGTTTTTGTTGAGTGATGACAAGGGGTTGCGTGGTAGATGG
This sequence comes from Sequoia sempervirens, assembly GCA_007258455.2. NCBI lineage: Eukaryota > Viridiplantae > Streptophyta > Pinopsida > Cupressales > Cupressaceae > Sequoia > Sequoia sempervirens. Next base: position 15,064 of record VDFB02282755.1, on the reverse strand, counting down.
TATGGTTGATGTGCTAGGTCCTTGGGAGACCACATTTTGGATAGTTTGAAGTGTTATAGATTATGTAATTATTGATTGGGATGTCTGGATTGGTGCCACATGGTGTTGTGATATCGATGGCATGCTCAAAGGATTTGGTATGATTGACGTGCTGATTTGATTTATGATTGGGGATTGATTTCATTTGATTGGTTTTGGATTGGTATGTTGGATAGAGGGGGTTTCCCTAACCCTTGGATTGGTGCAGATGTTGATGTCAAAAGAGGGAATGATGGGAATATTGGTGGTGTGTTCCCTTGCAAAAGTGAGGATGATGCATTAAAAGTTCCCACTTGACCAAATGGATCCACTTGTCCTTTTGATATAATGAAGAGAGAGCCTTTTTTATCAAGGTGTGTTGGTGTTACAAAAAAGGTGGAGGGATTATTTGTATCATGGAAAATGAGTGGCACATATGGATGTTTTGGGTCTTGTGGGATGGTGTTAGTCATACCCAAGATGGTGTTTGCATCCAAGTTTTGGTTATTTGCAAGCAAATGCGTTTGAAGAGCTTGGATTAATGAACTCCCCTTGGTGATCATTGGTTGACTTGGAGCATGAGAAGATGTTGGTTGTGTGATGGGTTGGATGATGTTTGGGAATGATGGCATGAATGATGTTGGTGGAATATTCCAAAAAGGTTGTTCCACAATAGTGCTCACATCAAAATCAAAGGGGAGTTTATCCCCTTCCTTTGTTAATTCCAACATGTATTGTGTGGGATTGAGCCTCATGATCGTGTTGAAAATCTTGTGTGTTTTAGTATTTTGGACTAACTCAATTAATTCATCTTGGGTCACCCTTTGGAAGTTGATGGTGACATCCTATACTTGGCAACCTCCCTCTTAAAGATCTTGTGGTAGTTGAGGGGGGTTAAGTGGAGGGTTGGTAGATTCCATAGGGTTGAATTTTGAAGCAGTTTGACTCAAATCACTTGAAGTGTATGTTTCTTTTTTTTGCTCCATGATCTTCTTATGTTGTGATCTAGTTTGGACCATAAAATAAGGATCAACTTCTAGGAATATGGGAGGTAAACCTCTAACTCATTTGGTTGATTTAAACTTTAGGTACAAAAAGAAAGTCTAGGATGTTTTAAGGATCAAATGACAGTGGTCTGATAAATGAAGGATGAATGATGTGGATGTTTGAACTTTTGAGAACTTTGGAGGAATACTAGACTTTAGGATTTTTTGGTTGTTGATTTGGATAATGGACTTATCTATATCCCAAGATGTTATATGTTATCTTGGAATAAACTTTTACACAAGGGTGATAATTTAACTAAATGTATGAGGAAGGATTCATCCACACACACTTAGTCAAACAAGGTGATTTTGATTTTGATTGAAAGATTTACCAAAAGTCTAGTATAAATGATTTCCCCAAGGTTCTAAAATTTGTTTGTGAGATGGGATTTGATGGATGATTTGACAAATGAAAGTGTTGATTTTGATCCTAAATGAACCTAGAAAGACTTTGTTTACAAGACCAAGGTATTGAAGAACATGTCATACCTCTAAAGCTTTCAACCTTATGTGAGAAATTGAAAATGTTGGAAAAGATCGGGATTCTAACAATATTAGAAGGAATACAAGTTTGGATTATTTCTTGAAGCACATTTGTAAAAGTTGTAAACCAATCTATCTTTGATTTCATGAAGTACCAAAAGATGTTTCTTGAGAGCCTTTGGATTAAGATGCCTATGATGATGAGTGAACCTTGGTTTTGGGATTTTGACTTTGCGGGAAATCATTAGAACAAATACATATGTGTGGTCGAATTGTCTTTTATCTAGATTAAATGGATTCTTTTTACCACATCAACACTTCTTGCTTAACTTTCAAATTGAATGTCTATGTCTTAAGTCCTTTTCATTCCATAAGGTCCATTATGTGAAAATCAAAGAATCAAGGCCATAGTTTTTCTAGGTTGACTTTGGAGAGAAAAAAATGAAATATGGTCCCAAATATTTAGAACTCTCTAAGGATAAAATCCCTAGGGACAAGCAGTAATACTTGGACTCTTCAAGGATATTTGTTTTTTCCAAAGGGTTTGAAATTTTGATGACTTGTTTAATGTTTGTTTCAAAGTTTGAGATCCAAGCAAAGTATTTGACTAACTCACAAATTGCACAACCCTAGGATAGAAATGGATATACTTGTTGAGTCCCCACTTGGATTTCTCCAAACACTGAGACAAAGTGAACAGTTAGAGATTTGGTGACACTGGCTCCCCATTTCTTGACACACACTTTTCAGGACCATCAAATCTCAAAATCTTGAAGATTTAGAGACCTTAAGGATTTTTTTGTTTCTACTTTGAATAGTACAAATATGGGGCAGCTTTAAAATATTCGTTCTTGCACCAACAAGTATTAAGGATTTTGGCATTTTAAACAAAGGGTTGTAGTAAGGACATCTAGTTCATAGGACACTATGATAAACTCCTTCAAGAGGTCTCTCAACCCTTAGAACAAGGGATTTATGCATCATAAAGATACTGGGGGAGAGCTATCATGCATCACTTCCCCTTGATTGTAAACTTTCCTTGCAATCACAAATTTATATAGCGGTTCGAAAGAGCTTGGATTTAACTCGTTACTGCTTGGTTCGTTCCCTCCTTTTGAAGCGAGGAGGTAGGCCCTCTAAAGATAAACAAAAATGAATAAGTACATTTGTGGTTTGACCACTTAGATTGCGTAAAGCGCTAGGAGGGAACACACACAATGCCTTTCCTTCACACTCGCATGATTGTTCAATTTTAGATCCAAATTTGAAATGTGTAGGTAATTTTAGACAACCAATGTCACTAGAATGCTTTTGATTCTCAAGATCGCCAGGAGGCACGAGAGAAGTGCATACACATTTGAATGACACAAATTGCAAAAAGTCACAAAACAATGAAAGCACAAATTCTTTTTAATCCCAAAGTAAAGATGAATTCTTTTTAAAGCACCAAGCTAAATGTGAGTTTGTCTTGCTTAAATTTAGCCCAAAATCAAATTCTAGTAAGTTCCTAATGTTCAATTTTAATCCAACTTTGGCAAAGCTTGTGTTATTTTTTAATTTTAAGCCCAAAAATAGCTCTAGTTGGTCCTAAAATAGAAAATGAAAAGCAAAATTGGAAAGCCTAAGCTATTACAAAGAGCATTAAAAAATGCTTTTAGGTCTCCAAATCAAATTTCCCCCTTTTCCTGCAAAGGTGACGTTGAATAATAAATGTGACACTCTACAACTAGAAAATGCGACACTGAAAATGAAGGCGACGCTTTGTTGAAAGGAAAAGGTGACACTCTGTAGAGGACAAAGGGTGCATATGCGGCACAATTTTAGAGGTGACGCTCTGTCAGAAGTAGAATTTAGATAGACGACAAAATAGACAAAAGTGACGATGTAGCAGATGTGATGTGACAACAGTGAGCAAAGGTAGCATGACATGGTGAAGGTGATGATGGAGACAAAGGCGATGCTCTGTAAGCAAGCGAATGCGACACTATATGCAAAGGCGATGTTGTATTTGTCAAACGTGGTGTCGCTCCCCTGTAGCTATAAAAAAATAGAGTTTTCAAACAAAATTTGTCAAAATAAGATGGTTATCCCCTCCCTCTAGCACCAAAATGTGAACACCAAACTTGCAACAAGCTAGCATAAGATCAAAAAACACTTGGTAAAACATGTTAGGAAGCTAAATATAGCATTCCCTATTAAATTCTTAACTAAAATAAGAAGAAAACATGAAAATGAGCATATACCAAACGAAGATAGCATGTAATCTAAATTGAAATAGCTAAACCTTCATCCCATAGGGGGGTTGGTGCTCCTTTGATGTGGAAAGAAGCCCTTTCCCAATCCCAATTGATAAGCTCCAATGTTGTAGATGATTCTAAGTATGGAATTGATACTAAGTGATGAAAATGAACTCAAAAGTGATGAAAATGGCTATAGTAATATTGCTTCAAGTTGTGGATCCATATTGTGAAGAGAATGATTCTATTTATAGAACTCAAGGGTTGAAGAATGAGAGAAGTTGGTGAATATAGGATAAAATGGGTGCCAATGAGAATGTGACACTTGTCATAATTCTATTGAAGGAAGGTGGAACACATTTTGGGAAATGTGTGAGTAGAGGAGGATGTAAGAGAAGTTATTGAAGATGGCCGAGGATTTGTAAGGTTGTAAGAAGAATTGAATGAATGTGGTTGGAGATGTGAAAAGATGTAAGAGAAGTTATTTTGGATGTGAGAGGTTTTTAAAACCTTTGGAGGGAAATTAAATAAAGAGGTGGTTGGAGGGAATATTCCTTGGAATATGCCATTGTGAGGATAAATAAGGAAATTAGTTAATTAAAAGAAATGAATTTCATATGCAACCTAGTTAGTTGACCATGGGTTGATTTAACCCTTGATGAGTTAAAAGCTGGAGGATTTATTAATGATGATTAGAAAGTGATTTGGGATTAATCAATTCAAAATTAATTAATTTGAATGGGTTAGGGGATTGCGACATTTGATTTGATTTATTTAATCAATTAAAAGGACTTAGGGGGATTTAATTAAATAGTTTGAATATTAGTTAGAAGAAGGGTGAATTAATCCAATAAAATTAATTATTTGATTAATAGTTGAATTTGCTGAAATTAACTAAATAATGCTAATTATTTAATTAATTGGTTAGTTTTGGGTGATTTAGGAAGAAATGGTGTTAATTTATTAGAATTAGATGTGTAGTATCAATCAAGGCTTTTTAAGTGTCTACAATTAGAATTACTATGAGTTACCTGAGTAGAAGTGTTGTAGTAAACATAGAGGTAATAGGTTATTCCTAGGGTTAGGATAAACCAGTGAAAGGGATAGCCTATCATATGGTATGAATGGTCAAATACAAATTGAGCGAGGAAGGTGGGTGAGCGTGTGACATACACTCCAAAATATTGAATGATGAATACTTTGGCCAAAGTAGTGTAAGTTGCCATTGTTTACACTATCAGTTCATTGTGATCCAAATTTAAGTACTAGACAGGGATTGTCATATGTGTGGGTTGTAGCCATTGTATGACAGATCTAGAAACATTTAAGACACACCACCAAGCTTAGAGAAGGTCATTATTATTATAAGGTTACCAAACCAATCTCTTCGTCACGGGGAGGGCCATCTTACCATATGTGGTGGGTAAATCCACAAAAGTGGTTTACAATTCGAGTGAGGAAAGAAAAGTTGCAAAAAATGACCACATGCAAAAAAATTGGTTTTTGGGGTTTGAACGAACTTTTTGGGTCGAGCGAACCCATTAAATGCAAGGTTCCACCATTCCCACAAAAAACCACAAAAACATTTTTTCTAAGGGGGTTCGCTCGAACCCCTTGGTTCTCCGGAACCCCCCTTTTCCCACCTTCTCACCCTCTGGCACCAAAAAACTCCAAAATTTTTCCCTTCAAATCTTGAGTTGAGGATGAAAATGGAAGATTTTTACAGACTCAACTGGATTAGGGAACTCTAATGAGCTATCCAACAAATATAATTTTAATATGTTTTGGTTTTATTATGTACTTGTTTTTTTAGTTTTATTAAAACATAGGTTTTTCACCTAAAATCAAGCTCTCTATTCTACACATGTGGAAAAATAGTAGATTATCAAAAAAAAATTTGAAAAATATGAGTGCATCTAGATATTGAAGTCCTTGATCCAACAATTTTTGAATTTTGATACATACAAAAAAAGTTACGTTGTATATGGTTCCACCTATGTCTGAATTATAATTGGTTTGATTTGAAAACTTGATTAAGGAAAAAATTCAACTATGAAAACCAATTGGAAGCACTAGATATCATAGTTACAAATCTAAATTTGAAAAAATAGAATTTTATCCTTCATGGAAAAAAGGTTATGTTGTATAATGAGCGCTACTCCTTAAAAAATGTTGTTTACTAAAAAATAGTTTTCCAAGGAGATGGAAAAAGAAGTGCAATCTAATTCCATTTTTTGAAAAAAATATATTTAGAATTTATAGATAAAATATCATAAATCACTAGTTTGCATCATCTTCAAATTCCTCATGGCTTAGCTGCTATAGGTGCCCGAAAGTGAAGATTTAGTTAGAAAAAAATATTCAATGTTCAATTTGGCCAAAAATTGTAAACCAGTATTGTGGGATCACTCTGGTAGATGTGTGGGGGACTGTAGTGAGTTCGTGGTCAGTGGAAAAACGCTTTAGTGATGCTTCTCCTCATTAGTTGGCGACCAAGATTTGGAAGGGGGACTACTTGGACCATTTGTATACCTTGTGCTAGTGAGCTCATGGAAGCTATGTAAGTATTTATGTATCCATTTCTATGGAAGATTGTAAAAGAGAAAATGTAATCATGAAATTATGTAATATGATATCAATACTATGGGAAATTATAATACTTTGTTGTTATGCAATGAGAAAGTTAAGAATGATGTTTATTTCAATTGTGCATATTATTCTTATATACAAAAAGAAAAAATTTATTGCCAAGTGTTGGCATCATAATTTGTTTACTTGAGGTTAAAAGCGTAGTAAAATTATTAGATAGAACAATGGACTTGTTACACATGTCAATAGATAAAGCATGTATTGTTCCACTTAAAATATAAATGATTTAGAAAAAAAAAACAAAAAAAAACAGATACACTAAAATGTTAGATTAAATCTTTAGTCAATTAAATTTCTTTACACTTATACATTGTTATAAATTCTCTTATAAATTAACTTCATTTTATTACGCCGAAGGCGTGTCCTATATGAGCTTTCAGAGCTCATTTTCCCTGTCAACGGTCCAAAACGAATGATAGGGCTTGGTTGACATTAAAACAAATCTCAGCCGTCCATTTTCGCCACTTTTCGGCTGTTTTTGCCATTTTTCTGACTGTCTTCCGTTACCATTTTTCCACTATTTTTTTGCCCTTTTTTTGCTCCTTATCCACAAGCGGTGAGGTTGAGTTGCAACGAAGGATTTGAATCTGATTGTTATTATACACGGGAGGCCATTGAGAGATTGTCATCTTCAAGAAGAGATGGGATTGATTTGCAAAAGGAGACGTTTCTTAGATGTTCCTACGTGGATTTTCTTCAAACATTGGGTGCGCGCTTGCAGCTGTAGTATTTTTTAACCTAAAAAATTGCTCTCTTTTTGGGGGAGATATTGTGTACGTGAACTATTTATCAACAATCCCTTTAAAATCTTCTATTAAAAGGTAAAAATCTTCTTAGAATAGGTAATATGTACTTAAATTATCTATCAACGATTAGGGCAAATTTTTCTTCAAATTTTCATTTTACTTTTTGGTAGTATATGAATGAAGTCTGGATTTTTCTACCCAAAATCTTTAGTTTCTATGAATTCAATGGCTTAATTGGATCCCCCGGTCTGGATTTGAATGAATGTTAAGATCATGTTAGTAATTACATTGTGACACTCAAAAAGTCTTTTTTTTTAAGTTATTATAGGTTTTATTGCTTTTATTAAGTAAATTTATTATTTATACTTTTATTTATTTGATAATTTTATAAAAAATCATTTATACAATTTTATATTTGATAATATTATGATTTATCAATTAATGTGTTTATTAGATTATAAATTTTATAATTTTATTAGTTTTATTATATTTTTAATTTGAATTTTTTTATTCAAATTTCATATATATTTATATGTTTCTTATTTCTATTAATTTATTATTTGTAAAAAAAAAAACCATTTTTTTCCTACTTGAACTTCCACACCTCTTCCGCGTACCAGTTGCACAAGGTGCCATTACTAGTATATAGCACTTTTCAACTACCTCCTTATAATTTTCAACTTTATTCAATTAAAAATTTCATTCAACCAATAGACAGTCTAATTTAAAACCATTCAATATAATTTATCAACACAAAATGAACCAAAACTATATCAAAAATGTATAAGTACGTAATTTTCTCCCAAACAATAACAAAAGATTCACAATTAAGAAAAAAATCTACGTACACAAAAAAAAAAACTTAAAGATTAGTCAGCCTTCCCCATTCTCCGTAGATTCGACCGTTCTTCTCTCCCCATTCGTGACCTTCCGCCTGCCACCAAGTTCGGCACCGGAGCTACAGCCTCGGAACCGAGCCTCCAAGCTCGGGCCGCGAACCCACCTTCCTTTCGGATTCCATTGAATATTTGTCATTTTTTTTAATTCCCACATTTTTCAGTTGTTGCTTCACCTCTTCCTCTCCACGCTGCATTTTTCTACACGGCGTTCAATTAATCGGCAGGAAAGTTCCTCCACTGCGTTGCCGAAATCTGCCTGATATAAAATCTGTACATTTTATTAGTTTCGCTAGGGAAATCGGCATTTTTGGCTCCAAATACGCAAAGATTCGTGTCTTTCTCCCTGCAGAGATACCCAGTCCGATCTAATTTGCTCTTGAATTTTTTAGAGGACTTCTAAGGGGAAACGAGTGGATTTAAGCTTCGATTTGAAGCCGCCGAGATAAATCGTTGTAGAACAGTGCGGATCGTTGAGGAATTAGGGTTTCAAGAGATGGATGCTGAGCTCTGGGCCGCCCGATTGGCTGCTGCAAAGAGACAGCATTCATTGCACCATTCTCAGTCCCAATTCGGTACAATTTTATACCTTAGCCCCTTTTATTTATTCGCATAAGATTATCCCAGGTGTTAGCTAACCCTGAAATGACCTAATTGTATTATCTGTAAACGATCTTTTTGGAAATGATATTTCTTTTTCTTTTAATAGTTTCTTTATGGACATGGGTATTTTGTATTATATCCGTTAACAAATGAAAGAGTCAAATCGTGTTTTTGACCTGTTTGTTTAAGTAAGCGTGTTTCTGTTGTTGAGAGTCTAAATTTAGTAAAGCCATTCATTGCACCATTCTCAGTCCCAATTCGGTACAATTTTATACCTTAGCCCCTTTTATTTATTCGCATAAGATTATCCCAGGTGTTAGCTAACCCTGAAATGACCTAATTGTATTATCTGTAAACGATCTTTTTGGAAATGATATTTCTTTTTCTTTTAATAGTTTCTTTATGGACATGGGTATTTTGTATTATATCCGTTAACAAATGAAAGAGTCAAATCGTGTTTTTGACCTGTTTGTTTAAGTAAGCGTGTTTCTGTTGTTGAGAGTCTAAATTTAGTAAAGCCATCGATTTTCAAATTAAATTTATAAAAATGAATATGACATTTTTAGGCAGGGATTTTTGGTTCAAATAACTAGACGTTTTTTATTTTCAATATACATATCTATTTTTAGGTTATTACATATTGAGTTAACAGTAAAGTAGACGAGCGTCTGCATGCTCATGTGAATTTAATGATGTTTTGATTTAAGGATCCGTCTATTCACTCTTTTGTTTTTTGGAGAGAGGGGTGTCGGTTTCTTCTATAGGTGGGCAATAAAAGGAGCAAATGTTGTCATGTAATTTTTAGCAAGTTCGAATTGTTTAGAAATATTAAAAATGAACAAAATTTTAATATCAGTGTAGATTAATAAATTTAGACGTCTTGCCATATTTATGTTGTGGTCTTCACTGTTTTTAGTGTAGATGTTGGGTGAGGGATTTTTGTTGAAAACTTGGTTGGAAGTTTACAAGTTAAGCATTACCATTTCTATCCTCGAATTGCTCTTTTTTAACTTGGTAGATTTTGTGCGGGGCATAAGAGTGGTCTAACAATGAGTTGCTTGCTTAACATTATCCTGGACCCAAACGCATATGTACCCTATGCTCTGTATATGAACCTTACCTCATGCCTGCTAGGGCTACAGGCTGCATTATCATGGTGAATGAGAATCTAGATTCTACTTGATAGTAGGAATTGAAGTTCTGAATTTTTTGCAAAGATAAGTGTTGGTTGTGTTGTTATTTCAGTGGCTTATGTCGATTTCATGGGAAATTTTACTTTGTATCGAACACAACTTCATTTAATTTTAAATTTAGTTCAGTTTTAACCTAATTAAATTCTGATTATATTCCCTGTATTGTTATATGGTTTGATTGTAGATCGGCTTAGTGTTGATGGTTTTGAGGTTGAGGAGGATGTACGCCCAGATTTCCCATGCCCCTACTGTTACGAGGAGTATGACATTGCTTCTCTTTGTTCTCATTTGGAGGATGAACACTCTTATGAGGCAAAACCTGCTGTAAGTGCATTTTACCAAGTCTGTTAGTATTTTGTTCTTCGTTACTGTTTTATAAGGGCATAATTTTCAGAAAGAGTGCAAAAAATATGTAGTACTAAATGGTTGCTTAAATTGGGAGGTGACTGGTATCCATTGATAAAAAGTTAAGAATTGTAGTACATTCCTTTTCTTGGAAAATTATGAAATCCAATTCTGGCATTTGTGTTATCATGGGTAATTAGAAATAGAACTAGATAATACGGACTTTAGTGAATGTCTTATTTCAGTCCCAGTTTTACTAAACCAAGTGGTTTTCCTGTGTGAGTTTGGTATTTGTGACTGGGTCTAGCACAACATTTTGGAATTGACAACTTAAAACTGGGCATATCCACCAACATATCTCGCTTGACGGGAAATTTGGAGCTAAAACATATGATTTCCATGCTGTTTTAGGCATGCATTACTTAGCAAACATCTTGAAATCATTTAATGGTGTTTAGGAATTATCTACTTTCAAGTGTAGGAATTACCAAAGTCCACTCACTAACTGTCGTCCAGTTTTCCATGTCAACTATATTTTGTGTTGTGCTATAAAATTCTGTAAAGTTGCTATTTTCATTATGAGAATTTGCTATGTCTTGAAGAGTTAAGAAATGTTTTGAGTTGCCCTCTGACTGTACTGTCGTAAGTTTCATTTGGTTGGTGGCATGGATCATAGATTCTAGTTATGAACCATGTGCACACAACATCAATTGTCATGAATTGAATGATCCTTCTACCCTGAGCTGTATGGGTTCTAAAGCATTTCGACACAGAAGATTGAGGTTATAAATTTGAACTACACATCTATATTGAGCTCCAATTATTAACTTATCTTTCATTTAAATCTTGGGTTTATGTTAAGGTTCACCTTTAAAGCGATGTGGGTTAACCTTGAACAACATTGTTCTGATCTGTAAACACAGTCCATGTTCAAATTTACTCTGTAATTATTAAACAACCTTTGCTAAATGTCTGCCGGAGTTATAAGCTGCCTTATTATGGTGGAAGGATTTGAATCTGGATTACACTTTTATGAGTTTCCTCATCACCATTACCACCAAAGCACCATGGACAACTACTTAATAGTTCATGTGGATCATAATTGAAATGTATCTTAGAATGCTTATTAATCCATTTACGTGGTGAATTTCAATAAACATAAAGCCACCATAACATGATAGCAATTTTTTTTGACATGAATGAGTTTCTTGTAATGTCTAGACATGGTTTAGTCCATCTTGGTGTAAACACAAGCACACAGGTGATGATTTATCAGGAAACCCCTTATTCATTGATTGTTATGTGCTGATTTATGCAGGAAGTCCTATTAATTGCTTTGAATTTTTTGATCTGCAGGTGTGTCCTGTTTGCAGTATTAAAGTTGGACGTGACATGCTCAATCATATCACTACCCAGCATGGGCATCTATTTAAAATATCCTTTTTAATTTTATATTTCTTTAATACAACATGGTAGCCAGTGCTATGTTTTGTTCCTTTTTTAGTCAAGGGTATTTGAAATTAGGAAACCGTTATGATCTGGGTTGCTACTTTAAAATTTAAATGGTTCTATGTTATCCTTAATTTAGGATCACATTCAGAGGCGTAGAAGGCTACGGAGAGTAGCTGTTCCTCACGGTTCTACTCTGTCCTTATTAAGTAGGGAGCTTCGAGAGGCTCATTTACAGGTGCTCTTGGGAGGAGGTTCATTTAGATCAAGCAACAACTCATCAAGTACAGTTGCTGATTCGTTACTGTCATCTCTTGCTTTAAGCTTTCCTGGATCAGAAGCAGAAGAAATTACCAAAGCTGCTGCTTCTACTATTGAGGATAATTCTGCAAAGATTAAAACTTCATCCCAACAATGGAAGGCATGGTGAGTTCTTTTGTTATCTAGTTTGCATTAATGCTGAAGCAATTGAACATACATTTCTTCCTGAGTTTTATATTATTTTGCCACATTTTGAGTAATGCTTCTTTTAGTAATTAGCATCAGAGATTAACATGCAACAGATTGTGCCCTGTAACATTTTGGTAATTGCAATTGCAAAAACTGAACATAGTGAAAGCAACCAATCAATTTACACTGATCTTCATCAATGAGACTTTCTTGTGTGCCTGCAAATGCTTGGAAAGGTAGTATTTATGTCAATTCTTTGTTAGAAGCACTCACCTTACAGGTTTTGATCTTCTAATAGACTAATGGTCAGTTGAATTTAAAAGATGAGGCATTTTTCATTAGGATCAAATGCTTTTGTCCTTTTTGATTTGCATTTTCTAATACCAAATTTGCTGTGGGGTAGCCTTTTGCTTAAATGACACAACCAATATTTTGACAAAGTCACTTGGTACTTATATCTAGCCTCATCACTGGGAAATTCTCTTTCTGACTTAGACGTGGTGTTTTACCCTATTGCCAACCTGAAGTCAACTGGGAATTCAGTTCCAAGCCTCTGCTTTGAAATCCCTGATGATTTGCCGCATAAAATCATCCCATTTTGCAGGATTTAATCCTTTTGTCATTGAACTAGTTACTAAATTGTAGTGTGGCTCTTTCATGATAACCAGTTACTTATTTCTTAAACAAACTTTAAAGGTTCCAATTTGTTTCAATGCTGAAAGCACAATATTATACAAAGTCCTATGGACTATGGAAAATGTTCTTGTTGTTAAAGTTTTTGGTTGGATATTTAATAATAGTGTGAGTGAAAAAAGTATAACCTAAAAGAAACTTTAAGTTGCATGGGTATTTGTAGTTGTCATTGTATGTTTTTCTGTGTGGACTATGGACTATGGACTATGGAAAATGTTTTTGTTGTTAAAGTTTTTGGTTGGATATTTAATGATAGTGTGTGTGAAAAAAGTAGAACCTAAAAGAAACTTTAAGTTGCATGGGTATTTGTAGTTGTCGGTATTTGTAGTTGTCATTTTATGTTTTTCTGTGTTAGGAACTTAGGATGTATGTCAAGATTTTATATGTACAATAACTAACATCGTTTTCTTGTTTTCTAGTATTTCAAAAATCATTCTTGTTTTCCCTCTTTAAGGTGATTTAGCTTAAGAATACAAATATATTGATTAGCAAGCTTTTTTATATGAAGGGGGATTATTTGGAATGTCCCCTTATTAGAGACATAAAAATGCACACACAAAATTCCTTGTTCATGATTAAATTAGATCATTTCAGATTGCACATTTCAAGAATAAGACAAATGAAATGCATTATTATCAACTAGTGCATAACTATCCTAATCTGACATGACTTGTTACTCTTGATCGGAATAGATCTTCACCTCATTCCTTTTCCTAACCATCGTGAGATGGTAGATTTACTGTGTGAAGGGTGCGTGCACCATCTCGAGTTGGACACCCTCAAGGATTGGTTATCTGTCTTGGGCTCCGTCCAACATTGGGTGGATTTACCCGCCTTTCCCTTCCACACACTCCCTATCCTCATCGAGCATTACGAAAGAGATTTTTGGCCCAAAGTCTATTCTCATAGTAGCAAAGTCATAACATCATTCACTTATCCTATTGAATTCACAATTCATCACATATTAGAATTTTTATAAACAACCACTGATATTTAATCTAATAAGATATGGGTTAGTCATTATACCGTAATCCACCACTGTATGTAGCCAATTGTATTTCCTGAATACATAACTATCAACCTTATTCAGACAGCTAAAGATACTTACCTCAGAGTGTCACTTTGTATTTGATTACTTCAAGACGTGTTCCCTGTCAGCGTAACCTCTTCGTGTCTTCTTCTCTCCATCAATTTCCCAATTTATATATTATAGGAGAAAAAAACAATAATAACACATCTATTTACCCTACTCAATAAATTCGGAATATAAGCATATCATAATAACAAATAATAATAACTAGAAGCAAATAATAACAAATGTATCTTAATCTTTAGATTCTGATTATAAGTAACAATAGATATATCTTTTGATCTATTCTATAAATTCTAAGCATATCATAATAATACTAATAGCTATGCCTATCGGTTCCCTTTAACCTTTAGTAGATCACAGCCCATAAAATCTGACTTTTACCCGAATGTATTGCAGCCTCTGTTTATTCTTTTATTTACATTTCTGATTCCCCATATATCCTCCTCCTCTTCTCATATGTTATCCCTTTATATCTCTATTTTCTAATAAATATTTATATACCATTATGTATATATTCTATACAGGAATCTATATGTATATTACTATTCTTACTTGACTTACAATAATTCTATTGCATGAATACATGTATATATAATTGCAGTGACAATAAGGCCTAGCACAGAAATAATAATAATTACAAATAACAAAATATAATAACTACGATAAAATAATATTCACCAATAACTAAAATATATAATTACATTCTATCACTATATTAGAGCATACCACAATCTGTATAAATCTGAATATGCCTCTTATTACTGATCCGGTGTTTCCTTTAGTACAGAATATACTCTTATATTCTTCCTTTAATTCCACTCATCCGTCCATCGATCTGTAGAATGCTCCCTTTCTTCTACAGCGACGATCCCTTCTTACCTTACTCACATTTTTCTCCCCATTGATATCTTTCGGATTATATTGTCTTCTTTTTATAGCCGGTTAAGGTCTTGACTTGAATCGTGCCTTTTGGTGTTGCCTTTTGGGAATCAGTTTAATGTTTGATTGCTTTTTCCTAACTATCGTTTATTTGGGAGTCAGTCATCCTTTTTACTTTGTATATTATATTTTGTATATTATATTTGGTATTCTTTTTATTTCATTTAGTATTTGTTTTCTATTATGGTTTCTTAGAATGATATTTATAATTTTTTACATATTTT